>JANTPZ010083370.1:0-29683 GCA_025593235.1 Vachellia pachyceras | reverse complement strand
GTCTCAAAGGTTTTTTAATTATTAGGTCAGAGTGGTGAGTGCATTATATGGAGGAAATGGATGGTCAGCAGGATCATTAGTGCATAATCGGGCACGTTAATGAACCATTATTGGGGATAAGTGGATTAGAGAAATCCAGCTTCTTACTTCTTAATTCTCTTCTTTACCTACCACACTGTTTACTCTTCCCAATATCTTTTACAGGACACCATTTAAAAAGTTTTTTCTGGCCTTACTATGAGAGACTTTAATTTACATAATTTTATTTATTTTTTATACAAAATAAATTGGGTCTCAGAAGTTCACTGGGGCTAGAACGAACATGTCTCCGTCCTTCCAAACTAAAAAACAATTATTAAGAATTAAAGATACTTACACATCATCCAATAAAGATCATGTTTGAGAATCCGTTATAAAGTGATTTTACGGATTTCAAGATATATATGTGAGAGAAGTTTTATTTCAATTTGAGTGTAATAAGATCTGAACGTATAAACCAAACAAACAAAAAATCTTTGCATCAACTGTCGGATTTACAGTACCGTGTGTGATTTTATGGGTGTGAAGTGGAACCAAGTACTTCTTTTTAATCTCTCTTATTATTACTTCTTTTTAATCTATCTTTATTTGGCCCCTTATGTAGATTCCTAATTGTATCTAAATATCTTAAAATATTTCATGTTTGGAGAATTTCGGCCAAATAAACCCAACTACCTAACTTTGACTCAAAACCTAAATCACTAGGAGAGAATACCAGGTAATAAGAAATTAAAAAAAAATAGCAACTCTGACCCCCCTGCATCTTAACAAGCATTATTTGACATTTGTTCTTTGAAATCGGGCCTATAAGAAGTCTATTCTAAATGAAAAAAAGGTAAAAGGAAAATATAGATTAACTGGAATAAATAAAATTGATCTTGTAAAATCTCTTCCATAATAATAATAATTGTTCTTTTTTATATTTTTCTTGAGAAGTGATGAAGTCCAGATAAATGATTGTAGAGGATTTTAGATAACATACATATTTCGAGGATCATATCCTAATTGTACCAAACTCTGACAGGGTGAGATTACCTTGTCAATTCATTAACGGAATCAATCAATGAAGTTCACTGCATAATTCAGTGACATGAAGGCAGAGTCCATGGGACCGAGGAAAGAAAAGTACAATTTGTCTTTTCATTATCCTTCTATCAAAGGCAATAACTTCGATGAATTCCAAAACCGTTAGAAGAACAATGGTTTGTTTATTTGGTTTATAGCTTCTTCGAATTGTTAAGATGATTAAGACAGGCCTGTATGAATGATGACCCACTAATGGATCATCTGTTGGAAAATAACTTAATCCACTATTTGTGGATTAGGCTCAAGCCCAATAGCATGGTGATCAAAATATAAATAATAGAAAAAACTTAAGAACATAACTGTGATATTCCGCAATTATTTGAATTATTCAAGTCTGTATCGTTGAACCTGTTGAGAAATGTATGTTGTTTAAGGAAGGTGTATCTATTGTGTGTTTATAACCGTGTCCGTCACTGTGTTACAATTTGCATCGATGGTTATTCTATTTAGAAATAAACGATGCCACTTAAACCCAAAAACACATAACCATCAAGAGGGCATTACACCAAATGTTTGATGCTCCTTTGGATCTTTCCACATGCAGCAATAATATGTGCTCTGGTTCAGTGCGTGGCTTTTCATCCGTTACATTTTGTTCTTTTCATGTGTGTTTGTGCACGTAGGAACTCACAAAATCATGTTTAACAAAGATTTAAGTGAGAAGTTTTGTGTTATTGGGCTACAAGGTATCAACACGGACAAGCTATTTTATCTTCAAGAGTTTCTAGTATCATACAATTATACATATTACAAAGGTTCACAATCCAATGATAGAATATAACTCATCAGAGAATTCAATGACTCGGAACCAGAGCTTGTGTGGTTAAAGGAATAAGTGATTTCTTGATTCGTTCTACAGCTTCTTGCAGGGTAGTGAGGGATACTGAATAAGAGATACGAACACAGTTATCATCTCCAAATGCACTTTCTGGCACTAAGGCCACCTATATTTCCATTCTCAAGATGATAAACTTAATTTCTTCACAATCAAACATCATCTCAAAGTTTTCTGTAAACAAAAGTAATTCATGAAGAATACATGTGCCTTATCTAATAGGTACCGACAAAAGGATTCAGAATCCTTAATCACACCAAACTCTTGAGCTTGCCTTCCATAGTACCAGCTCACATCAATGAACGCATAAAATGCTCCCTGGAACTCATAAAGCAAGAGACAAGATTAAAGCGTGTGAAGTATAGATCTTATTTATATGCCATAAGCTAAGCAAACAAATATTTGAGTGCGTATACCTGAGGCTCTGATGCTTTGACACCTTCCATTTCACTAAAACTTTTGACCAATAAATCTCGGCGCTCTTTAAAAGCTTTCACCATTGTGGAAACTACCTCCCCACCAGCATGACCAAGTCCTAACGCAGCCAATGCTGCTTTCTGAGATATACTACTAGCCCCTGAAGTCATCTGATAAATTCCATAAACTCAAATTACGTGTTCTGTAATTTGGCAAACAATTTCTAAATGATTGCTCCAGCCTCCAAACCGCTTCCACTAGTCCATATCAATTCTTGGACATGGTAATACCTAAGTATCCCTTTAATGCCTTGAAGCAGAGGAAAAGGATGGAGTGTGTTTTTACACACACACACATATAAATACCTGACCCTGGATCTTTCCACATGCAGCAACAAAATGCTTTGGACCAGCAATATATCCAACACGCCAACCAGTCATTGCAAAGGCCTACAAGAGTCATTGCAAAAGACAGACTTCAAGATGACCATTAGTAAGAGATTGCATCATTAGATACTAACCTTGGAAAACCCATTTACTGTTAGTGTCCTGTTCCACATGCCTGGTAAAGAGGCGAAGCTAGTATGAGTCGCAGGTGCATAAATTATGTGTTCATAAATTTCATCAGACAGAACCTATGTATATTTCAAACAACCATTGAAATCTTTGAGATAAATCATCATCACCTACATATTAATCTACGAAGCAAGTATGATTTTTGTGGTAGAAAATAATGGCTGTACCAGTAGCCGGGGATGCTTTTCTACAATCCGGGCTATCTCTTCAAGCAAGTTCTTAGGGTAAACACATCCAGTTGGGTTAGATGGAGAACAAAGAATAAGTAGTCTTGATCTTTCAGTAAGTTTAGATTCAACAAGTTTTGGATCCAAAAGAAAATTACTGGTTGGGCTTGTTGGGACTATAACAGGAGTTGCCTCAGCCAATTTTGCCATTTCTGGGTAGCTAAACCAATATGGAGATGGAATAATAACCTGATTCAATAAAATCCTGAGTAAATGGAAGGGCCCAGAAACATAGTTACAATGACTTCGTCGATTCCTAAGCTTGAAAATTCAGTATACAAAAAAGCCTTTCACCTCATCTCCTGGGGAACAAACTGCATGAAACGCTTGAAAAATACTTTGCTTGGCTCCATTACTAACCACAACCTGATCAGGAGTATAAGTAATCCCATTCTCCTCTGCAATAAAAACAATGCAGTACTGTGTCAAATTCTGTCAAACTCAGCCATATAAAAATAAGCTTAAAAAAATGAAAGTAAATAAGCCACTCGACCACATGAAGAACCTTTTAACTTGCGACAGATTGCTTGGCGGAGTTCTAGTAGTCCAGCGTGTGGGGTATATCTCGTGAAACCATCACGAATTGCATTTATTCCAGCCTAAGCAATCACAAGCTTTTATTGTTCAAGAAGGAAAGAAGCACTAAACCTTTTCAATTGTATGGTAATGTACAACCTCCGCTCTTGTCCTTCTTACAAGAGCTAGACAAGAATTCACTTTCATTTTAAATAAGAGATCCAAATCCATTCTATCTCCTAAATTTAATTTTCTCCCAAAAGCAACCATATTAATTGCACAAGTCAAGGAGTTCCAACAAGAGGTAGTTTCAATATACATTATAGGTATTTTAGAAAGGCAAAAACACATTTGTTACATATAACCATTTTAACTATTTTTCTTAAAATCATAAAATTAGTTATCTAACTCTCATGTCAATGATCCGAATAGCAAATGGAGTAACAAGAGAATAATGAACCTGAGATATGGCAGCCGGTGTATCAAAATCAGGCTCTCCAGCTGATAAGCTGATCACAGGAACGCCAGCTTCCACAAGAGCCTTGGCTTGATCACTTATTGTTCTAATCTTTGAAAGTTTCAAAGAAATAACTCTGGAGTTCACAGAAATATCAACTCTTGTTTCATCTAAATTGCTCTTCGCCATATCGTTCCGATTGATTCAGCTGTAATTTCTGCAGAAACCACATAGATTGGTGCGTGAAAAAGTGAACAAGGGTGAAACAGAAGCTTAAATTAGAGTGGGAGGCGAAGCAACTCACTGGAGATTGACGTAGAGGAAGAAGAAAATCACGAGATCAGTGGACAGTGGGGATCGGATTCCCATAGTTGGGAACATATAAAATGGATTAAATAATAAGCGTATAGATCACAAGGCAGGCCAGGACAAAAACAAAATCTAATAGTAAATTGTGCTCATGGGAACAGCCTTTCTTTTCTAAATCCTTTCAATGAAAGTAAACATGTCCAAAATAAACGTAGAAGGAATTTATGGATACAAATGAAATATTCACAGCTTTCTTTTTTTCTCCCAAATTCACAGCTTTCAGATCGGATACATCCATCTCAGGTAAAATAAACAACAACGACAATGGATACATCCATCAAACTGGACATGATTGAGCCCCAAACCTAAGGATCAAGGTCTTTCCTTTTTTTTTTTTTGGCCAACATTCAAATTCTTTTTATAATTAATATATATTTCTATCTGTGTCTGTATAATATACTACAAATTACATTTTAAGAAATATGTAATCCTTAAGCTATGTACTAATTACATTTTTTAAGGTTGCCTCTATTCAACTAATTACATTTTTAAGGTTGCCTCTATTCAATATCCGATACAATTATCCTTTTTCCGTTCATTAAGGATAAATTTAAAAAAAAAATCATTTTCATATAAATTTAATAACTTAACCATTTGTTGGCGAAATAGTTGATTTTAGAGGTATTGACTTGTAATAACAGTGGAAAATCTTCTATCGGTTCACTCCCTACCGATCATTAATGGCAGAATTCCTGGGCCCACCATCATCGTTGAGATTTTCCTGCAATGCCAACTTGACCAGTTGAAATCTAATTAATTAATTCTCGCTTTCCCACTTAAAAAAAATCTAATCATTGATTCAATGGCATACCCATCTACTAAAGCCGAACTCTATCTTCTCTCTTGCTTGGGAAATTTATAGATTAGATTAAATTATTTCATAAAACTCCTATTTAAATACTAAAGCATCAAAAAAGTGAATAAATGAATTTAAATGCTCACAAATAAACATACATGATATTGGGGGGGGGGGGAAGTGCGGGGTCAAAAGAAATTCCCGGAGTACGTAAAGCAGATAAATTAAATGAACAGGCATGTGTGTGTAAAGAGAGAGATTCTGCATTCACGTATGATCAGACACACACACACACACACACATGTATATACTCACCAGCTCTCAAGAGACGTTTTTAATGTTTAGAATGTAAGTAAAATAGCTGATGTACCAATTCATATAAATCTGTTCAGATTAGTGAAGATCAAAGCCACTTATATGTGCATATCTGCATAATACAGTGATGTAATTTTCAGCCTTACTTCGACATGTACAGAAATTCTCCAATAGTTAGCTAGACAACTAAGATTCAAGTGTATCAGCATTTTAATTACCGTAGGCAACTAATAGAGTAGGCAAAGGTAAGACTTAAGATCATAGGATTTCTGTGTATCATTTTACCTTGACAAAGCTTCGTCTACAACTCGATTCCACAGTATGAGAATGTCATATAGAGTTGCTATGGCAACTATTTAATTTAGAAGAGCTAGACACACACAGACACATCATACAAGGGAAATTAAGGGGTTGCAAAGCAACCTCAAATAACACCATCTAGTTATATTGATATTACATTTGTCAGACATGCGAGACTCTAACGTAAAGTTTTAAAGATGATTTTAACGCTCATTAAAGTGAAAATACCTATGGGTATGTTTGGTTGGGCGTTTGTAACACAAAAAAAGTAGCTTGAGGCAAAAAACATGGTGGTGCATTTGATTGCATGTTTGGCAAAGTTTTGACAAAAAAGAAGCTTATACCTAAAAGTCACTTCTAGGAGAAGTAGAAAGAAACAGCTTTTGAGGAAAGGAAGAAAGAGAAAATGTATAAAAAAAAAGAAAAGGAAAGAGAGTCATGAATGTATTAATATAAGAACTAGTTGACTTTTCAGGGAGGTTAAAAAATTTAAATAAATCATTTAATTCTAACATATATTATGAAATACTTATATGCATCATTATATAAAATAATATATACAAATATGTGTTATTTAATAAGATTTATGTTATTTTAAATCATTTCCACCAAAATTTACATTTCAAACATTTATTTAAACAATTTTTTCTTTTCACAAAAAATCACTTTTATTATCGTTTATCCAAAGATAAATCATATTACATCTTTTAACTTCTACCTATAATTCCTTTTCTAAAAGACATTTTACCAAAAAAGTCACTTCTTCCACCGCTTATCCAAACGGACCCATTAACTATTGTCAAAAGTGCTTTCAGCATTACATACTTTTTAAAGATGCAAAAAACACACATAAACATTTAAAATGTGAGTTAATATATGAAAACTGTGAAATATAATCTAACATCATTATTTTTATGGCCAACCCACGCTATTTTTACATATGCATATTTAACGGTGTTTAGTTATATTTAACAGTATGGCCATTTTTGCTTTTATTTTGAATATTCATACGTATTTTTGTACTTTCAAAAGTATATGATCTGGACGCATTTTTGATAAAAATGCATGGATATTTTTTACATGTTAACCCTATAATAAAATGGATCGGACCAAGTTGAATTTGGCAAAAAGAATTAGTCACTCACAATGCGATGAATTATAAGGTTTGAATATCAATTGAAAGATGTATCAACAATATTTTAATCATGATTGCCTTTGATATAATTAGACTGCTGCTTAACAAAAAATAAATAAAAATTCAATTGTGTGAATCGTACCTATTTGATAACAAACACCTCCCATGTTTGCCTGTTATGAGCTGCATTATTCAAGTGATATCAAGCCATATCATACTTTCCTATGCAATACAGGAAATCCATCTGACATGGTTTTTGTTTTACCTTTCACATCTACCAACATATACAATTATGTATGAGATAATATCAGATATTAAATATAAATATATATTTTAATAAAGATTTTAATCTTAATCTGTCATAATTCTCTATAGTGGCTTCAAATACCTAATGGTAGCTTTGTCATAGGATGACAAACCATATATGATTCTTTGTATTCTAATAACATGAAAACTCCCCATGAATGAGATGTTATAGTCGATTAAATACTATTTATAACTTTAAGCTGTTTATACATATCCCTTTAAATAAAATACTGATTTGAAGTTGGATATAATAATGCTACTAATTTTTCACCCACAAAAATAATAATACTATAACACTAATGTTTGTAATTTGTATAACTGCAAGAAAGTTCGAGGAACTCATTCAGTGGAATTATGACTAAGTAATAAATAATTATTAAAATTACTCCTAATGAGTAAGGGGTAGCACATTTACGTACGTGTTTCCTGTTTCGTATCGGCTTATATAACCATAGTAAACATCATCACCTGCGTCGAAATTGAAGAAACCCTTTTTAAATTTAAAAAACCAAATAAACTGATAAATAATATCTGCAAATAATAATGCTGGCGGATTTTGCCTGATCATTCTTAATACAACGGTTAATTGATTTTTTATATATAAATTAAAAAAGTTAATTAAACTATATATTTATCATTTCTTTACAAACTAATTTGCTTAACTTATAGACCGATATATAATGATATGATATTTATAAGTATTTCAGAATATATCTTATAATTAAATAATTTATTTAATCTCTAAAAATATCATCTTACTCTTGTATTAATTAAGAACCGGAATCAGGATTTTATTTTTATAATTTTATTCGTAGATTTGCGATGATGAATGTAGTTGGAAGTCAGAAGCTTAGAACATATCTTTGATGAGGCGAGAGTTTATTTGAATGCTAAATAAAGGCCAATATAACAATTTGTACGTGTATGCATCTTAAAATCAGCAACCTTTATTGATTCAAATGAATTTCAACGTTTTCAGATTTCATATGAAAATAGTCAACATTTTCATATCATTATTAAACCCAAAGCGTGTGGTTCATATATCATCTACAATGGTCAAAAAAGGACTAGTCATTTTTTTTACTTTTTTAAAAAAGGACCTTATTTTATATAAAAATAAAGTATGTGCACTCTGCATCAGATTGATTCTATATTTGTTTCTCTTTCGCCTTTCCGAAGCTTTAACAACTCATTGCTTATAATTTAAACAAACGCGTTTGTGTGTGTGTGTCTATATATATATATATATATTAAACTGATTACTCATAACCAAGAACGCGTCTTCACCTTTTTTAAAAAAGAATTTCATCTTTAGCTTTTTAAAGGTTGCCCATCTGATCGTAAATCATGTACAGGATAACTTAAAGTAAAAGTGAAGATAGTGATGTTGGCTTAGATAGGAGAAACTACTGTTAACAATTAGAAGGGATCTGACAGTTATTGGCAAGAAGAAGAAGAAGAAGAAGAAGAGATTTTATTGTTATTGAAAAAAGTTGGAAATATTACATCATCCATGCTCTCTTCAATTGAAGTGTTACAATTATTTTCCTTTCATGGATCTCATAGTCATATCCCATATAATTTTCTTAATTATTGGTGTCTCCATGACTCATAGGAACTCATGAGACCCACAAGTAAAGACAATTGATTTTCACGGAAAAGAATAGAGATGGCGTAACACTTTAGGAGTTTGTAAGTATTTCTCTCTTTATCATCCGTGAATGTTTTGAATTATATTGGAATCTTATCTATACATTTCTATATAACATAAAATTTATATAAAAAATCATATTATTTAGGGTTAGAGTGTACATTTTTCTCGAAAGATTTTTTTTAGTTCAAGCGGTTACTTCGAAAATATTAAAATGGAGTAATATTACCTCAATTTATTATAGTAATATTACTACATTTTGAAACTTTCAGACCAATGGTAAACCTAAGAAACTTTAATGAAAACATTGCTTGGAAGCAAAAATTGCGGGGGCAAATTTACAAATTAACCCTGTTATTTGTAATTGCAAATAATGCAATACTAAATTGATTTTTTTAGAAGTAAATTGACATTTTCTATTTGCTATATCTTAATTTTTTTTATCAGAAAAGATACTATAAAGTTTTTTTCCTGCTAAGATGAACACCATTAGAATTCAAATCAATGGATATATTTTTTCCTAAAACCCTTGTAATTTAGTGGTATATAAACTCATTTGGATTCTGTCATTTATAACATCAATCCATTGCCCATTAATACTCGCCCCTTTTAATACCAAAATAAAAACATATATTACAAAAAAAACAAAAAAAAACGTAAACATAGAAAAAATAGTGTTAATTCAATTTTGATTCCTTAAGTTCTTCTTTATTTTGATTTTGATCCCTATAATTTTAAACTAGGGGTTTTGATTACTTATGGGAAAAAATAGTCTAGGTTGAGATTAAATTATAGGAATTGATATTTTGAATTAAATAAAACTTGAGATTCAAAACTTATTATTTAAAACTTATGGTGCCACAGCCGAACTCATTATTTATTGATCCAAGAAAATATGGAGAAGTTGAATCAGTATCACCTACAATTTTTCCTATTTCATCAAAACTCATAATGGCAAGTTGAAAACTAGTGATTCATTAAACGGAACGGCATAGACCCAGTCATGGTAACTTTCGGGAGTTATCTATCTCCTCAACACTGAACACAAAGCTTAAAATAAAAAAGAAAATCAATTGTTAAAATTTATGCTAAACTACTTCAAGAGAAACTCAAATGAGATAATCTTAAAATCAATTTGCATCACATACTACTAAGAAATGCAGGCAAGAATTTCCCGGACAGTATACCAGAAAGTTTAGAACAAGTCAACACGATATGAACAATGAAAAATTTAAACAAAAGTTATTTTATTGTACCAAACCCCAAGGAACCGTTCCTACCAAACAAGGGGCAAAAAAAAAAATAATAACTGTTCCTCTCAAGAAAACGAACACCTACTTTGTTTGACTGTAATCAGACCTTGCATTATAAGTGATATAATATGCAGAACAGCTAGCTCAAGCACCACAGGCAACCAATTCTGTAAAGCCATTGTTCAAAGGTGACCTCAAATAATATATATATATATATATAGATATCACCATTCTCCACTGCCAAGAGAGAATCACAAAACAGCTAATTAGCGTACGGATATTTATAAATCAGTTTTAGTTGGTGCAGTAGTAGAGATTATCATAGCCAGCCATGGTTGAGCTTCTTCCCTTAAGCTTAAGAGTGGCGCCAAAACTTGTGGTTTTGCATTTGTTCCTCTGTTTGGCTTGCTTAAGCAGCAGTGAGGCCAGAATCAGACATTACAAGTGGGAGGTGAAGTATGAGTACAAGTCACCTGATTGCTTCAAGAAGCTTGTTATCACCATTAATGGCAGAAGCCCTGGGCCCGCCATCCAGGCTGAGGAAGGTGATACCATCGTCGTTGAACTCAAGAACAGCTTGTTAACAGAAAACCTTGCCATCCACTGGCATGGAATTCGTCAGGTAATAATAAGCCTTTTTGGTTTCCCCAACCCCATGTCCAAACACAAGAAGAAAATGTCTCATTTAAATCAGATTTTCTTGTGCATATTAAAATTTGCTGGTTTTTTTTTCTGTACATGGCAGATTGGAACTCCTTGGTTTGATGGTACAGAAGGAGTGACTCAGTGTCCTATAATTCCTGGAGACACGTTCAAGTACCATTTTGTAGTTGATAGGGTAAGTTGAAATCGTCTGATCTTAAATTTAAAGTGTCAAAAGTACTGTTGTTTTTTACAAGCTTGTTTAATTTTTAGCCTGGAACGTACCTGTACCACGCACACTATGGAATGCAAAGAGAAGCTGGGTTGTATGGGATGATCAAAGTTTCACCTCGTAATCCTGAACCCTTTACCTATGACTACGAAAGAAGCATTATTCTGAATGATTGGTTCCACAAAAGCCACTACGAACAAGCCACGGGATTGTCCTCAAAAGATCCTTTTGTCTGGGTTGGAGAGCCTCAGGTAAATCAAATCATTCTGTTTTTCTCTGTTTCAAATCAAAATCCGCTAGTTTAGATTTCATGTGTTGGTTTGAAGTTTGATTTTTTTTTTTTTTTTGCAGTCACTTCTGATTCAAGGAAGAGGAAGATTCACTTGCTCTAAACTCACAACTCCAAGCTTAGACGCTGGTGTTTGTAACACATCGAACCCAGATTGTTCTCCTTATGTACAGACAGTGATCCCTGGGAAAACATATCGACTCAGAGTTGCTAGTTTAACTGCCTTAGCAGCACTCAGTTTTCAGATTGAGGTAACTCTTTCTAACTTTTAAGAAATCTTATGATTCAGTTTTCTAGTCGGCCTTTTGAAGGGTTTCTGAGAGAGTAGTTTGAATTTAACATGCAGGGCCATAACATGACGGTGGTTGAAGCAGATGGCCACTATGTAGAGCCTTTCGTGGTTCAAAACCTGTTCTTATATTCTGGAGAGACATACTCTGTTCTTGTGAAAGCTGACAGAGACCCTTCAAGGAATTACTGGATCACTTCCAATGTTGTTAGCAGAAACAGAACCACCCCACCTGGTCTAGGCGTTTTCAATTACTATCCCAACCATCCACGGCGGTCACCACCGTCAACTCCGCCGCCTCCCCCTGCTTGGGATGATGTTGAACCCAGGTTGGCTCAAAGCCTAGCCATTAAAGCTCACCCAGAACATATAATCAAACCACCTTCAACCTCAGATAGAGTCATAGTGTTACTCAACACGCAGAACAGAATAGATGGTTATGTGCGTTGGTCCGTGAACAATGTCTCTTTCACTCTTCCTCACACTCCTTACCTTGTTGCCCTCAAAGAGAACATAACCGACGCTTTTGATCAGACCCCACCACCTGATGGCTACGATTTTGCTGGCTACGACATTTTCAAGGTGGCAAATAACACAAATGCCACTTCAAGCAATGGCATTTACAGGCTCAAGTTCAATACGACGGTTGATATTATACTTCAGAATGCCAACACCATGAACGTAAATAACAGTGAGACGCATCCATGGCATCTTCATGGGCACGATTTCTGGGTTATGGGATATGGGAAGGGCAAGTTTGATAGGAACAGTGACCCAAAGAGATACAATTTGGTGAATCCTATAATGAAGAACACAGTGCCAGTGCATCCATATGGTTGGACAGCTTTGAGGTTTAGGACGGATAATCCAGGAGTGTGGGCTTTTCATTGCCACATAGAGTCACATTTCTATATGGGGATGGGTGTGGTTTTTGAAGAAGGAATTGAGAGGCTTGGTAAACTTCCTTCGTCCATCATGGGCTGTGGGAAAACTAAGGAACTTCACACACCTTGAGTCAACTTTATGCACTTCACTTGTCTCACAACACTCAGTCTATTGCTATTATCAATTAATTAGATTTATTCATTCTTTGTTACTATTGTCTAGCAATTAGAATTGAATGTATTTACTAAATCAAAAAATATTTGCTAACATTTACAACATTTTCAGTTCATAAAACAGAGGTCCCCCAATTTATGTGTGCGTGTTTAGAATTTGTGAATCCTTAAATATTATTACAATGTGAAGTATCCTTTTCCAAGTTAAAAAATATGCAACAAGTTTATATGTTCCTATTCAATCATGAAATTCAATTCTAATGGCTTTGGTGAACTGATATTAGTGAAGCGATTCGAATCCAAACAAAACAGTCTAAAAACACACGAACACGGTCCAGCAACTTCTTACCCATAAGGATAAATTCATTAAGAGCCAAAAGAAACCGATCAAGGATTTCATCTTTTTAAGAAAACAAGAACATTTAACTCTACATATATATATATTTTTTTTTCTGTTGGTCAATATGATCAGCGCAGGGGTGTAAAAAGAACAATAAACATTTAAAGAAAGCTCTGAATCAACTGACTTTTATTAACGTATAACAGTTTTTCCATATACGCCATCGTTGAAACTAAAGAAATTGATGAAGAGAAACCTCTGGTATTGACTCAATGTAAGACTCGACTCAAGCTGCAACGAGCTAACAGGGAACTAGAAACAGAGTACTGACCGTGAAAAACAAAAAACTAAATGCGTATCACAGACCATGGTGATCTTCGATCTCAACGATCGGCTTGGCCTGAGGTATCGGCGCCTCGCTGCAATTTCCATTCACATCCGTAGCAGCACATGTGCCTTCCATCATCTGATCTGCTGACGCATGAGCTGCTCCTTGACCTCCATGTCCACCGTCGTAAGCCGCAACCACAGGGCTGATATGTGGAAATGGCAAGTAAACACTGTGCACCACTATCTTCATGTTGTGGATAACGTCCGGCACCTTAATCCTCACATAGTTAATTCTCATCGGCGCTGAGGTCAAGCCTCCACTGGAGGTAGTGATGAGCAGCGTTTGACCTCGTTCCAATGTTGGCAGAGTCGTTCCCACCGGTAGCTTCTCCAGATCTGTAAACGTCAAGTAATGGTTCGGCACCATGTGGAACCTCACACTGTTGATATAAGAATGCGAACCGGAGAAGATGGATAGGTCTTCAACGGCGAATATGGTCATGTTATTGAGTGTGATCAGCTCAGAGTACCTCACCCTCATAGCGAGGGCTAGTGTGCTGAAGCCATTATTACGGAGCCGAAGAATCGCATCTCTGATCATCAGGCGCATGATAGCTGGCTGCATTGAGCCTGACAGGATGTGTTGACCACCAGAACGATGATCTAAATGGTACGGGTACGACGGCAAAGACATCCTCTCTACATCGCAAGAAAACGGAGACAGAGGTGAAACAAAGCCTTGAATGCCATGAATAACCACCATACCATTGTTGAATAGTTCAGGCTGCGTGACCTCCACTCCTCCGATGAAAACCTTTACGTCAGCAGCAGTGCTGGAGTTTTTGTTGATCGAATCAGACGTGACAGTAATGCAGCGGCCTGGGCTCAAGGTTTCGATCTTGGTTCCGAAGGCAAGTTTCTGCAGATAATCCATGGTAAAGTATCCAGGAACCATGTGCTCACGAAGAAGATTAGGGACAGAACACGAATAGCAGGTGCGAAGTGATGCATCTGACGCAGCAAAGATCGTTGAAGGACCTGTCCAGGATGAAGCCACGGGGGACGTTGAGTCGGAGAGTGAAGGAGCTGCCGTGGCAAGTTCCTGAAAACCGAGATGAGACAAGATTGGCGCGAGGAGTGCTGTGTAAGAGAAGAGCGAGTGATCTTGGAGATCTTGTGGAGTCGGCGATGGCGTTAACGGTAAGGTTGAAGGCGTGAAGCTTTCTTGAAGTCCATCAATGGCGGTCACCGTGGGTGAGCAAAGCATGGCAATGATTGAAGCTGCACAGAGCAATGAGAGTTGCATAGAAGTGTCCATGGCCGAGAGAGAAAAGGAATTAGAGAATCAGAGAAATGTTTGCGAATTTCATAGAGAATACGAAAGAGAATGAATGAAGGAAGCGAGTGACGCCGAAAGAATAACGCTTGAAATGAAATAGTGAGGGAACGGTTATGAAATCGCTGGAGAAGACTGACGCGCGCGTGGAAGGAGCACGAGGGTTGGGTGGTTGTAAGATTTAGTTACATTTGGCGGGAAACATGAAACTGTAAAAGCAGAAGGAATACGAAGAATGTCCATTAGGAAAAAAAAAAAACGGAACGCAATAGCCATAACCTATCTATTGATCACAACCTGTCAATCTCCATGAAGAATCAATATGAGGTTATCCACCACGTCCTTAAAAAGGGTAACCCTACTTACACTGCTTACGCGATAGAAAAATTAAGTCTGCTTAATTCATCTCAATTTTTTTCCCAAATAATTCATCTTAAATTACTCTTCCCTGTTAATCAAATTCAGACATTTAGTTATCTCCTTAAAATTAAGTCTGCTTAATTCATCTCAATTTTTTCCCAAATGGGAAGGGCTCATCATATAGTGTATGTATGCATAGGGCGTTATTGAAGAACACCACGTGGGGCCCAAGTCTTTGTTATATTCAATTATAAAGATAAAAAATATGTGCTCATTTTTTTGGGAACAAAAACCATTTTTTATTTTTACATTTTAATATGGGGAGAGATATAATGTTACAAAATTAAATCACCACTTTGATGGGAAAATTGATGAAAAGTCCCATTCCAAAATTCATCATCTAAAAACCAAAAATACCTCAAATCTGTTAAAAAATTTAAGTGTAATACTATAATTCAGTTGCGTGCAACCGTATAAGATGGAACGTATTTGTATATGGCTGAAGAAAAGTTATCCTCCTTTAAATATTTAAGCCCTTGGGTACCTTTTTTGGAGGAAAATTTATAATGAGAGATTTTTCACCTATTTTTCCTAAAAGAATTTGATAAAATGCATATATCACGTCTTGCATGAATTTTCTTTCCAATAACGACACAACAAGTTGGCCCTATGATTTTTGAGCTATAGACAACAGCACGTGACAAACAAGCCCATTATCTCTCCTTAATTTGACAACAAACAATAGTTATGAAGGCAACTCGAAATATGAGTTGATCTTTGCATCCCCAGTGTTTATGCCAGGAATTTAAGGATCAAATTACAAAAGAATGCCAGCACAAGAATCTGCTAGAAGTGGAACTATAGACCAAAAATAAAACAAATGCTGCTATATACATCAAACTGATAAATAACAGATAAAAAATTTCGCACCAACCATTTTCTATGATGGGATATCTGAAGCTTGAAAATGAACTCAATAACGTGTATCAGTATCACTTGTTCGACCACTGGAATTCTATCTCTAAGTTCCTTGGGGGACCACTTTTACTTTGCGGCAGTAGAGTGTATTCTCCGGCAACAGATCCGAGCATTACCACGCGATCAATTTGGATTGTAACTTTCCCAAATGAACTCTGTCATCAGATTACAACAGATGTCAAATGAAAGTGGAGGAGGAACAGGAACAAACCTCAGAAATACACCTTTTTTATCCTGCAATCTATGTTTCCCCAACTTACCTTTCCCACTTTGCTCTTATTTTTGCAAGAAATATGGAGCTTCTGGCCTTTTGGAGGGCTCTCAAAGGACCATGAAAAGCTCTCATCCCACTCCGGGTTAGGGCCAGTTGAGACCACCTGATCAAAGGAAGTACAGAAGTTTCATTATAAGCAGGAAAATAATAATTTAATGTAGCAAGACAATATAGGGTGTCCCCATACATTGTACAATCACAATTTGGGGCAGATCACATCAAGTTAAAAATAGTCTACGACTTTAATTGGCAGGAGAGGGGCCAGAATCTGGAAGCCATACTTCCTCATCCATAAAGAAACAAATGATGCACTAATTCAAATTATTTTAACAGCACTTTAAAGAAGGTCCAAATTGCGGCCTATCCACTCCTACTCTAATCATCGGCCAAATAATCTCTCTTCCCAAATCCTTGATTGATCTTGGTTAACTGGAATGGATCCAGAAATATAGCAGTATATGTGGACTCAAATGGAATTCTTCTCGGGCAGCAACCACAGAGTGCGTATTATTAGTTTTGGCATGATTTCCTCTAGAAATAGCAAATAACATCAAGTTCTCTAGGACGAACAAGTTCAGAAAGCAGTGTTCACAGAATAAATTTTTGCATGACCAACATCGACAAACTATCATCTATACGGATCTGGAACTAGCCTAGTGAAACCCATATAATCAAGTCTAGCGCACATAGACACAAAAAAGGTTATCATTTAATCTCCTCTCTCCTGGATACCCCCCATCCCTCTTACCTTCTTAGTCTTTTTTGGGACAGAGATGGACCTCGAAAAAAAGGAAAAAGGAAAAATCACAAATTACAGTTTGCAAATAAGCATGAAGTTATAAAACATTTTACCGTGGTTTGCCTTAGAGGAGTGTTGCCAAGTGTAAGCTTACAGTAAACACTTGGGTTTCCAACTGACTGCTTCATGTTGTTACCACGCTTTATGATCACAACTAATGTGCCCGGCAAACACTGCAATAAGAATTCAGCCTTCTCTTGAAACCGAGGAGGACCAGACTGGATTAAGTATTGTAGTAAAGGAATAGCATCCGCAGCTGCTATTGACTGAGCTCTTGAGACTTCTGCTGGGCATGCTGACCAAGCTTGCCTGAGAAGGAAAAGTGCATCCAAAGCAGCTTCCTGAGTGGCCTCTGAGTCCGTCTTTAATGATGTAACCAGATGGGGAATGCTAAGTGTTGCTGGTTCAGTTGCTCTCAGTCGTGGGAAGTTGCTAAAAAGAGCATTCAAGGCTCTCAAATATTCATCATTCACGCTTCCAGTAGCCCATAAATCCTTTTCAATGGCAGCTGCATCATCGTAGAAAACATCATCAATAGTCAATATGCAATGCGAGTGCACCTACACACACAGACACAACAGTGTGCCCGTGCATGGCATAGCAGTTCAACGTCTTGAACTGAGTACACCATTGATTAACAACCGGGACTGACTAAAAACAGTACTATATATATATATAGGCTTTTAAGTTTAACTAGAATTTTGACCTGTGCATTGCACACGAAACATAAACTTAGACACAATCAAATTAACAAAGAGAAGTTTATATGAAAATAAAGGGAGAAAATTAAATTTCAATTTCAAATTTGACATAAACCAAAAAAGGGCAATGGTGCCCAAAAAAAAGCTTATGCGTGACCTTATGAATAGCAACCGACTTAAATGGCTTCCCACAAAATTTAGTATATATTAAATCGATATGTACTTTGTCAAACACTGACAATAATTTAATATAACTACTGCAATATGATCAATCCATGCAACAAAAAGACATACTGCAAGAATAGAATCAAGCTGTCCAAACTCCAAAGCAACAATGATTGATGCATGCAGCACAGGACTTCTGTAATTGGAGTTCCAAGTTTTAAGAAAGGGAGTTCAATAACCAGTGAGGTAGTCAGTAACAATAAAAGATTTTCTCTGCTATTTTTATAATGATTCGTCAACTTCTCCAGTGGCAACATTACCTGATATACGGTATCCCATTTTATTGAAAATTTAGTTGATAATAAAGTTATCTCCTTGGCATAGAAAAGTAATACATAAACCCATTAATATGATTGCTCAATTAACAGATATGAGAACAAAATCCATGCCAAAAGATCACAAACCAAAATTAACAAATATGCCAAGAAATGATAATATGTGATTCTTCAATTGTTCATAATAAAAAGAACAGTAAAAATCAGTCAGCCAAGCAGTAAATACCGCACAACAAGCAAAGAAAAACTCACCAGTTATTGTTCTGACTGTTTCACTTGAAGCATATTCTTGAATTGTATGATTAGAGAAGAGAAGTTTAACGAACATTGCAGCCTGAACTGATGTTTCTGGATCACTAGAACCTATCAGATCCAATACAACCTGGACACCACCGGCCTCAGCAACTGCTCTTTTATTTGATCGACTATGCATCACAAGGTTCTGCAGAGCACATATGGCAACAACTTTCATTTCTTCTGTCGGTTGATCTTCAAGTACATTCACCAAAGCACGACATGCCGAAACTGCATCACTTGTTCGAGCAAGACTCTCGTTCTGAAATAGATCGCCAAGAGCCAAAGTGGCCAGTAACCTTGCCTGCTGTCCTTGGGTTTGTGGATCCAAGAGATACTGGGATAACGGTACAATGGCTGATCTGGTGGCTTTTGTTTCTCTAATCTTGACATTGTTTAGCAATACTTCCAGTAGTCTGGCAGCAGTTTCCTCGCATTGATGAGATCTTAGAAGCTCTAACAGAGCCTCTATGGCACCGCTTTCAGCCATTGCTTCTGCGCTAGTCCCATCATCACTTTCCAACACTAGAAGAGCATTCAATGCCCCAACTACTGTGCTCTCTGAGCCAGCACGCAGCAATCTAACCAGCACTGCGATAGGCACTTCCAAGTAGAATTCAGAACTGAATTGCAGAATATTTGACAGAACAGAAGCAGCGGATTCCCATAAAGCGTGAGGAAGTGAAGGATCAGCATGCAGTATCACTTTCGAAAGTTCTGCAACACCGCCCTCTTTTGCAATTTCATTTGGCCATATCAGTGCAATACTAACAAGGGCCTTCACAGCTCTCTGCTGCAATATGTGGATGCCAGAACCAAGAACTCGAATAAGAGAACCGACTACCTGCTGTGTGGCTGGATCCTTTTGAAGGTGTTCTTCCAACAGCAGATGCGAGAGAAGCTCAGCAGCCAACTGTTGCACAGCCGGTATTGGAGAATCGAGCAACGGGATGAGTGGTTCAACAGCTTGGTGGGAAGTCAATGTATAGTCAGCACGACACTGTGGATGCTCCAAGATGTTGACCAAAACCTGCAACGCACTGTGCTGCCCATCAGGCCCGAATTCTTGTCTCATCAGCAACAAAAATAGGGGCTCAACCACTTTAGAAGCAGACTGCCCTTTAGCTATGCTAGCGTTATTGGTCAATATACGCAGCAATTCTGCAAATGCTGCACACAGATAATCAGGTGCTTCATGAAGAATGTCAAGTATGCTTTCAATAACTCCAGCTTTCACCATCTCCATTTTACAGGCAGGTCTGTCTTTCCCCAGCTTAACCAGAGCTCTAGAAATGGCCTCATGGAGCGTATAGTTCCTACCATAGAGAAGACCAACAAGAGGAATAATTGCTCCATGAGCAGCAACTAGTTCCGCCAATTGCTCATCATCAACAAGCCTATCCAGTGCGCGGACAACTGAATGCTGGGCAGGACTAAACTCGCTCACAAGGAGAGAAACTAGAGGTTCAACACAGCGTGCAGCAGCCACTGAGGACCTAATCCGTGTGTTTCCAAACAGAACACAGCATAATTCAGCGGCATCCCCTTTGAGGTCCAATGAACAATCTGATGAAAGGATCCTGCAAAGCACATCCACTGCATTCATTTCAACATCAGCAACGGCTAGTGCTCTCGACGGATTTTCACTTAGGAGCCTAACCAATGTAGCAATTGCAGCATGCTGCTCCTTCTCTAAACCGGTGTTAAGAATCTCCACCAAGGGTTGAACAGCTTGTCGAGCAGTCTCTGCATTCCTAATCTGATCAGCAGAGAACAAATTTTCCAAGGCTCTGGCAGCACTGTACCTTGCACCTCTTCCCCCTAGACGTAACACAGCCACAAGTTGAGTGACGGCACCAAATGCTGCCTCATGTCTCCGTATCTCAGCACTGTCAAACAGAATTCCCAATAGATCAGTAGCAGCTTCTTCAGTGGCATCTTGTGGACCCAGTGAAAGATACTTTGTAAGTGCCTCCAAGGCCCCAGATTCTACCATTACAATCTTATTAGACGGGCAATCTCTGGCAAGCTGAGTAAGGAGTCCAAGAGCTAAGAAAGGTGCTCCTGGGCGATCTGGAATTGGCTTGAGCAGATCAACAAGGGAGGGTATTGCCTTCCGTGAAGTGGCACCAACCCTAATGTCATCAACCCTGAACAACCTCTCCAGAGCAACTTGATCAGGATAACGAACCAAGGAGAACTCCTCTGACAAGTCCAGAAGGTCCTGTATATCAATGTCAGCACAGCCAAGTAAGGATATAAGCCCACTTGCAGCCCCTGAGTTTGCAACGGATAGTAGTGTCCCCCTGCTTCCATTGCAGACGAGGCTAGCTACTGATTGTGCCGCAAAATATCTGTTAGCTAATTCCTCTGACTTCAATAAACTGGCAACGGCTGGTACAGACTTCATGGTAGCATGAGCTCTGATGATATCTCTATCTTGAAATAATACAGCCAACAACAATGCACAAACCCACATGCTACTATCTTCTTTATAATCAATCTGCATGGTCACCAAAAAGGACAAAGCTATGATATGTAGAACAGTAGAAGTAATAATCATATACGCATTTGTCTAACCATCCAACTTTAACATTCATACATGTCAAAGAGATGGGACACTATTTAGAAACAATGTTTGGCAGCAGGGAAGTAACCAGAAATTATCAA
The DNA here is from genome assembly GCA_025593235.1 of Vachellia pachyceras. Lineage (NCBI taxonomy): Eukaryota > Viridiplantae > Streptophyta > Magnoliopsida > Fabales > Fabaceae > Vachellia > Vachellia pachyceras. Next base: position 8,314 of record JANTPZ010083370.1, on the reverse strand, counting down.
TAGAGGGCAAAACGTACACTTTTAACAATAATTGTGAAAAATATAAATTAATATAATAATAAAATTATAATAAATATATGATTATTTTAAAATAAATATAATTTCCCGAGTATAAAAATTTATATAATAATAAGTATAGATTAGTCATTAAAATCACTCTTTAATTTCAGCTGAACAAAATTTATTTATGATATAATCATAGAAAAATTCTTTAAAAACCACACAATACAGTTAGCCATATTATAGAGAAATTTACAGTTCATGTAATCATGCCCTTTGTTTTTATAGTAAGAGACTAAAAGTATGGTTGGAAAAAAAAATACAAAGAAAGAAATTTTGTTCAAATATGATGAAGAGCCACTAGTATATATTAGTATTTATTCTTAAAGAATGTGAAAAAAATAAAACATTTTTAAATTTAGTTTATTTGTTTGATAACCTATATATTTATTATCAAGAAAAGATAGAAATTATTTTAGAAGTGCATGGCAAAAAAATTTATTTTAAAAGTGTGGTTTTATGTAACCAACATTTCACCAACCAAAGAAATACACATACACAGCGCAAAAAAAATAATCCATAAACCCTTAAAGGAATAAAAAACCTAACAAAGAAAACCACATACATGCAACAATCAATAACATATAACACATCATGTACCATGAAAAAGACATAAACAGAATGAACACTTCGCAATGTGAAATCCAACTCCCCCCCCCCCAAACAAAAAAAACACCAACAACCCCCAAAAAAAATTCAATATCAAGAAGACACAACACAAACTAGAACTCCTCAACCCATCCCTTTCTATTACTTAAAAGGCGAATTTGTTGAGGGAGGGGGCAAAGTAAAAAGGTTTAAGGGCGCGGAACAAATTAAAATACAAATATCATATAAATCATCACAATTTTTAGGGAGAATGGCAGCTCTTAATTCATTCAACCGAGGTCTGTCCATGTTTGACAGTTAATCAAGTTTTCATGTGCAAATATGCAAATGTAAACACCAACCAGAATCAAATGCATGTTATATTTCTTTCTGATTGGCTAGACATAAAATGGAAGGTGCTTTAATACCTGGGTATATTGTGAGTAACAGTCTGATATTCTTTCAGTGAGAATATCAATTGCTCCAGCCTCCATTATAGCAATTTTGGATTTTTCATCATGACAAGCAAGAATAGTCAATAACCATATGGCTAAGTTGGCACCGGATATACTAGCAGTGCCTGTATTGGATTCACAGCCATTGGCATCTACTTTTCTATGTATCATAATGCTAATGAGTTCCTTGCTTTCTTCACCCTGGTTTGCCAAAGAAGGCAGTGCAGAAGAAAACATATCAACAAGAGATTGAACAAGATCAACACACAAGTTCGATTGATTGAGTTCCTCCAACAGTCTCTGGTGGTTTACTTTAGCAGCACAAATCAAAAGTGCAGCCCCCCCAATTCTGACCTTAACATTTTTTGTACCAATTACCCTTTTAGCCACAGAACACAAGCAACCAGGGGCCACGACAACACTGTTTCCAACAACAACAGGCTGAACCCTGCATAACTGGGATAATATCTCAGTAGCTTTATCCTGAAACATAGGTGGTGCATCAGCAATAGACAGCACTATTGGGTTAATGCTTTCAGGGAATTCAGCCAGTACAGCCCATGCTGGTTTAATATGTGCGCTTTTCTGTTTCAACCTGGACAGAGCGGCAAGTGCTTCTATTGCCTCAGATGTGGAAACCGATCCATTAATAGCTGAATCCAGGAAGGAAACTAAAGCAAGCACAGTCCCGGCATGATTCACACATTCAGTAATAGAATGATCAACTTGTTGGGAACGTATGAGCCGAGCAATTGCTGCTGCTGCATGGGTTTTTCCAGACATCGTGCCTTCACATAATACTCTGGTCGCTGGCATGATAACTTCTTCAGCAACAACTCTCTCTGAAACCTCACTATCTAAAATAAGGTTAGCCACCGCACATGTTGCCAACTCTGCAACATCCAAATCAGAAGAATTTGCTAGTGTAACTAAGGGGACTATTGCATCTCTAGCAACAGCAGCTACATCCCTGTTCTCTTTGATGGAGAGAAATATTGCTGCAAGGCACCTTGAAGACTCTATTAGGATACTTTCGGATTCAGCATTAAGCAACTTCATGGCTGACAAAAGAGTTTTAACAGCAAAGCTGCTTTCACGCACATCTTTCCTCATTTCAAAGATGCCTGCGAGGGCTGATGCTGACTTGGCCTGAGTTTCTCCTTTGGTCGAGCTCATTAATTTGATCATTGTCTCTATGGCATCACTTGCAGCACTACCTTCTCGTTGAATGTCACTAAGAGGAGCAACTGACAGCATACTTCTCAAAGCATCCAGAACATACACCTTAGATTCCGGTAGATCACTTGTCAATAATGCTGTAAGCTGACTGATTGTGGTAGTGTCGGACTTATGGATTAAGTGATTCAAGGTCTTCGCTGCTATCTCCTTCCCATTTGGGCTTCCATTCTTCAACAGCCACAGCAGTGCAGGAACAGCATTAGCACTCTCCACACAAGCACGTATATCTTCACTGTGATTGCACAGGTTTGTAAGGATTTTTGCTGAGTCCTCTTTTGCTTTTGTGGAGCCTGTCTCTAAAATTTGAACTAATGGAGGTATACCGCCAGCAGCAGTAATGGCCCACTTGCTTTCATCATTTTCATTGGATAGAAGGCACAGCAGGGCAACTGCACATTCTTGCTGCTGTTCTGATGAAAGCCCCAGAAGGGATATCAATAGCTGAACTCCTTCACGGCCCTGAAGTGCACGCCAAAGACTACCTTCATCGTTGCACAATGTCAGGAGAGCTCTTATAAGGTCATCTTGCACTTCACTAACAGCCATCGTTATTAATCCGACCAGCAAATGCTTTGCATCTGAATTTGCAAGTTTAGTTGAAAGTACGGGATTTCCATACAAACTGGCCAGGGCTTCAATGGTCCGTTCCTTCACAAGATAAGGTGATTGAGATTTGAATTGCTTGAGCAATGTTTGCTCAACTGCCAACGGATCCGATGTTCTAGTAGCTTCGGCCTTGTTATCATATATCATGAGAGCTGAAGCTAAAGCCCCCAGTGTATCGGCAACTTGAGTGGCTGAGGTGCATGATTCAAGGCTTTGACCAAGGCTGGATATCACATAAGACAAACCCCCTGAGATGTTAGCTAGAGCACACATAGCATTTTCCTGCAGTGCTTGAGCATGCTCACCCTGCATGAACTCTTTTGAAGGAGCTATGGTGGCACTGATCAGAGCAGGAATGCCATTAGAATTAGCTATCTCACGCCTTGCGTCTTTGCACTGAGAGGACAGAGATTTGAGAGCACCAGCTGCCTCAGCTCTGGTGGGGGCATCATTACCTGGGCCTAATAATTTCAGGAGTTGTTTTGTCGCCTCTGAAGCCAACACCTTTGAACAAACCGTTGCATCCTCCATCATCATGCTAGCCAGTAGGAAGCACACATTCGCTAGAGTGCTAGGATGCCCTGCTGTCAATAACTTCATCAATATGTCCACTCCCCCGGCCTGTATTGTTGCATTCCAGAACCCCTCAGTATTGCAGGACAAATTTTTCAAGGCTCCCGTCAATAAACCATCAACTACATTCCCTGTCTTCAGCCCCTTCTGAAGCTGCTCCCACAGCACAGGTACTACTCCTTCCGTTGAAAAAATTTTTGATCCCACATGATCTTTTGAGCCACCTTGCGAGACAGCATAGATAGTCTTTGCAGCAGCCACTTGACCTTCGGCTGAACTGGATTTAAGTAGCCCCAGCAAAGGGGGAATGCATCCTCCAAGCAAGACTTTCAATCTTAGCTCATTTTCTTTACAGAGGAAGCCCAAAACAGTGGCTGCCTGAATCTTCACACTCAGTGAACCGGATCGGAGAAGAGAGACAAGCACTGGTACTGCCTGAGAATGAGATCCAACAGCACTAAATGCAGTTTCACGCATATCAATAAGTTCCAATAACTGACTCAAGGAGTACTCCTTTTCTTGTGCGGAGGATGAGCTCTGTCGCAGCTGCTCAATGCATTGGGCAACACTTGCCAATGTCCCATCTGAATCCTCCATGCTGCTGCTGCGATCTCTGCAACCAGTTAAAGATGTAAGAAGCAAGCTGCATAGCTGAAGTATGAGATTTTCTGCTCAAATTTCAAATTCCCATTTCCATTAAATTTAGAGAATCGATTCAGGAGAAAGAAATTATTAATTCATAACAAGTATACCAAATTCTCAGAGGCCCCTGCTTTAGATATCACATGATATGAGATTTTTTATGAAAATGCATCCCCTTTGTCTCTTTATATTTTGAATTAACTGACCTCAATCCCATCTTCAAAAAGGAATGCGGAGTTGGGGGCTCTGACTCTGGAATGTTCACCTCGACATTTCTTTCCTGCAATCAACGGATCAATAGTGAAGACTGAGGAATGATGAATGGCATTCCCGTATCAGAAAAGAACAAAAATAATACAAACAAGGCCTAACAAATCGGATACTTCATTAGCATAAATCATCCTAATGGCAATAGTAGCGTTTTTGCTCTTTCCATTTTTCAATTGCTCATTCCAGTGTGTACTTTACACTTGCCACTTGAAAACAATAAGTTTGGGAAAACTAAATGCTATGAAAAAGGAAGAGGCAGAAAGAGTGGAGCCAAGATTATTATTTATGCAGGAATACTGGCAATAAATGAAAAATTAACATTATTTGAAAATGTACCGTATCGTTAGCAGTAAGGCTGCCACCATTATTAGAACCAAACCTCCAAGCAAGTGTAGTGGTCATATTCAGTTTACTTCAAGACACCCCAAGTAGATCGATTTAGCAACCAGCTCCTCTCCAGATCTAGACTTAGGAGACAGCCAGAACATCAAAGCCTCCTGCCAAATAATAATAGGCTTGCGTCAGCAATAACTTCAACAGCTAAAGATCAAAGCCAGCTATAAATCTCAAAGCTAACTGGGGAAAATATTTCTAATGCAACAGCTCAATGTGCTAATGCTATCAAAATTTAAAAGAATATGGAGCTAACGCAAGCACTTCGAATCGTCTGTATGCTGATTATCGACCTAGACAAGGAGAAGAAAACCAAGAGCGAATAAATTACTGCAGCATTCCACGAACATTCCGAAATCATTTATCTTATCATCACCATGAGCAACACAAATTATCATCTGAATTGACGCTTCATTTGTGACGAAATTGAAGAATACAAGTTTGCATCTCGCTTCGGGTTTCCTCAGCAAATAAATGGAACGAAATGCAACCAAATCGTCCAAAAATGGACCCTCCAGACAAATTGCAGTGACAGTCAACGAGTTTAGGAGAAAATATAGTAGATCAATTACTGAAAAATCAAAGTCAGAACCCCCTTCTGTCTAGTCAATGGAAGATGAAAGCACTATCGAATTCATGCAAGGAATGCACGAATCGGCGATATAAATGCATGGAACTCGCAGAATTAATCAATTTTAATCAATGCAATCAGCTAAAAGAAACTAATGAGAAGATAGAAGGAACAAGACATTCAGAGGCAGGGAATGAGTAAGCACCGTAATGCATCTGATGATTTCGTGCAAGAGAAGGGAATGCAAAGAAGAAGATAAAGGAAGAGAGAGATGACGGAGATCAGGAATCAGGATGTTCGGTAGGAGAAATGGTGAGCTTCGATCTACTTATTTTTTTATATTATTTATTTAATTATTACTTTTCCATTTTCATGAGTGTACATTGCTCACTGAGGAAACGAAAGGAAAAATTGCGAGCTTTCACAGTTGGAGCCGTCACTCTACAGAACCACCGACACCGACGACAAGTCGAAGCTCGAAGCCAAACAGCGCGGCTTCGGCTCGGTGTAAAGTTTAAGCTAACAGAGGCGAAAAGGACTTCAATTATAACAGTTTTATAAAAATAGGTGAAAAATGTAATTTTATGGCCAACTGAAGTAAAATGCCCTTTTGCGAATCACTTTAGAGGAGGGAAAAATTAAGATGGGATAGAAATTAGATGATGAATTGTGATTTGTATTTGAATTGAAAATAATAAAAGTAATTTTTTATGAAATTGAAATTTTAATTAGTAAATATTTTAGAAGAAAATTTTGATGAAAATAAGTAAAAATGACGTTAATCTCATTAACTAATTGAAGCATATAAATACATGTATGTAAATATTAAAAATATTTAATTACACAAAAATTATAAAAATAAAAAGATTAATGTATCATTGGGAAAATATGCAAATGCAAAAATTATTTAATTATATATTTAATATGTGTGTGTACGTAGGTAATTTTCTTTGGATGTAAAATAAGTAAAATGGATATGAATTTTATAACATGCAAGCATAGTAAATTTTAAGAGAAATATTAAAAATAAAATAATAAAAATACTCACCGTGACATACGCACTGCACCATGGAAGCAATAAGGTGGTTTTACGGTTTGTTTGAAGTCCTTTTAATAATAACTTTTAGAAATTTTCTGGTAAAACTTAAGTTTTGAAGAATAGATTTTAGAGAATAGTTTTCACAGATTCTAAGGTGAAGAAGTAGGTATGAAAGAGGAAATGGAATGAAAAAGTATGAAATAAACAATTTATCAGGATAGAGGGCGTAATTTGACAAGAAAATAGATTTTTCAAAACTTAATCAAGATTTTGTGTCCAAAATAGCTTTTCTGAAGAATATGAGTACTTAGACAAAACCTAAATTTTGGGGTAAAACCTAGGTTTGAAATCAAACTTAAATTTTAGGAAAAGAAACCAAACAAACTCTTAATTACGAGTCAATGTGTCCGTTTAGGAACGCTGCAGATAAGTACTTTTACGCAAGTCGAGGTAAATATGTGGAGGGGATTATCTCATTTTACGAAAAAACACTGTTAAATGTGCTTATAAAGAGTAAATAAGCTTTTCCAAACAAGCACAATTTAAAGTTTGAAATCATTTGAAAAAAAAAATGATCACAAACATAAATAAATAATCTCATCACAGGCATCCCAAGCAAACCCCAAGTCTCATGAGAGTGTTAATGAAACATGAATTATAGAATCTACAAAAATCAGGGTATGACTAATGGTCATAAATTTTGATCTATTTCACAAGTTTAACAATGTTTTTTAATGAAATTTATTAATATTCGTCAAAAAATAATTAATTGGAAGGAAGGAAGAGATTTATTGTTTTTTGGTTTCCCGTCCGGTTTCCGTAGTTTCGCCCCGACTAATCCGGACACGACCCACGTCGTGCATCTGGAAAGGGTGGGTGAGTCTCCCAACAGTGGCTTCTGCATACACAAGGACTCGAACTCGAGACCTTACTTAAGCTGGAACAAGCCGCTTACCACTTAATCCAACCAACTGTTGGTAAAAAGAAAGAGATTTAAAAAATATGATTAATGTTATAAACTAAAGGAAATATAAAAGATGAAGAGAGAATTAGAGAGAAAGATGAAGCAATGCTTTCTTCACTTAGATGTTTAAAATGTGTGATACAAAATGTCCTATTTATAGGCTCTCAACCCCAACCAAGAGTCACATAGAATCAATGGCAAATTCAATCCTCATTAGTGTACAAATTGTAACCCTTGAGTAATTGGCATGAAGACCCATAAACATTATCCATAGTAGAGGTTATGGATGATGATGACATGAAAAGTCAAAGGGTGAGAGTTTATAGACATCCATAATATATAATATTTTATAACACTCCCCCTTGGATGTCCATAAAATTGTGCCTCATTAAAAACTTTACTAGAAAAAATTCATTGGGATAAAAACCTAGTGAAGGAAAAAAGAGTACACAATATTGTCTCCCCCTGATGACGACATCAATTTATTTCTTTGAGCCTTCACATTCCAATACCATATACCAACTTCTCAAATGTTCTGGTTGGCAACGCCTTTGTAAACAGATCTGCAAGATTATCACACGAGCGAATCTGCTGAATATCTATATCACCACTCTTTATGAGATCATGAGTGAAAAGGAATTTTGGAGATATATGTTTTGTTCTATCTCCTTTGATATACCCCCCTTTCAATTGAGCTATGCATGCTGTATTATCTTCATATACCACTGTTGGCATATTTTGACTCAAAAATAATCCACACATTGTTTGGATATGTTGAGTCATTGATCTTAGCCAAACACACTTTCGACTTGCCTAGTGAACTGCAATTATTTCTGCATGATTTGATGAGGTGGCCGATAAAGTTTGTTTTGCCGAACGCCAAGATATAGCTGCACCCCCACAAGTAAATAAAT
>JANTPZ010083369.1:0-16099 GCA_025593235.1 Vachellia pachyceras | reverse complement strand
CTCGCGTACAATCTCTCACCGTCGATCTAATTGACCGTCGGTACTGGCCGTTGATTAATCATAGATATTATTTGTGGTCGCCGTAATTCTCGTTATTCAAGTTTAAGACTCCAACCTGACGAACTTCTACCAAGCAGATTCTCGGGAAATCAGTGTACATCCACTTTCGGAGAGCTCGTCCCAAGATCACTGCATCTCAATCTGAAACGGGTACTCTTTTTTTCACCCTCAAATCACTATGCTGTTATCTATCTTGAAGTATTTCTTCGTTTGATCGTTGCATCGCTTAAATTTCTACCGAAATTTAAAAAATTTAATTTAAAAAATTAAATTTTTTCAAATTTAATTTAAAAAATTGCTAAATAACTGAACTAACGATATGATGACAAAGCCAAACTGGACTGCTCCCAGCAAACCATTCGGGTTTTTAGCAGTATACTGCAGACTTGAGAAAAAAATACCAATTTACGAAGAGTATTATTATTCACACAACCATAATGGACTATAATTGACTAATACCGAAGTGCAAAAATTTTGCTGTCGTTAATTAGGGTCAAGGTAAAATGCAACCTTGTGCTGCATATGACTCTGGCTACAGGCTATTCACTACACATAAAACATATAACTATGAATGGTTTAAAATCTCGTCATGTTTCCGGGGAGTGTCAGAGAGTTGAAAAAGTGAAGGTAAAGATAAAGATCCTCATTCTCCCTCCCTCCCTCCCTCCCTCTCTTACTTTTGTACACGGAGGTTGAAACTCAAACATAAGCCAATTGATTACAAAATCATTCACTTACATCTCACATCAACACGCCTTCTCTCTTTTCCTTTCTGCTCACCCAAAACAGTACCGTATACATTGTACACTTCTAATGTCTGCCACCTTGGCATTCTTTGTTTGTTTGGAAAATGAAAGTTAGAATGTAATTACCTGGAAGTCTAACAACTAGTGAGAGCAGCTTGCAAGAACAAAGTTATTATGTAGAATATAACAGCATGCCTATGACTACACATTCATATGAACTGTAAGGATTATTGTTAGGGTTACTTTCAGCCTCAGAACAAGGCCATCTTCCATCTCTTCCTTCACAGACGCTCTCAGACGTTCATTTGTCACCTTCAACGTACTCTTTTGTTCCTTCTATATCTCAGTGCTCCTCACTCTCGTCTGATCTCAATCTCCCTTCCCCAAAGTGTTTTCATTTTTGTCCCTAAAATTTGGTGTTATCTCAGTTGTATTTTATTACACCTATTTTATATGATGGCATTTAATTAAAAAAAGATAACTTAAAAAGATGATATATATACAGGGTCTATATATATAAAGGATTAACAAGTGGGATGTGCAAGTGGCCTTGTGTGCATTATATGATGCCAGACTTTCACTACATTTCAGCCTTCATCATATTCTCATGTCAAATATTTGGACCCCATTTATCCGTCCTTCTTTAATTTCTCTCTTATCACACAACAAAAGTAGATTTTGACACGGCGTCTTTCTTCTTTAAAAGCTAATCAATTAATGATACTACTGTTTATTTACTGCCCTTTCCCATGACTTTTACTCTTTAGCTTTTTGTGTCTAGCTAGCTCCTAGCTTGCAATATTATTGCTTGCTATACCTACCTAAACTAGCCAACTATATACAACTATCCAACATATATACAGGCTAGCTTCGCTATATATGTCTGTTCATGATTTAACAATCATTTTAGTGTATAGTAGTCAAACTCCTCGTTCTGTGGAACTTGGATTAAATTGGACTCTGCAGGATAAGAATCAACTTATGGGTTATTCCACCATCTTATTAATCATTTACTTCAGTGTCATGAACTTACTTCATAAGGACAAAATCTTGGGCCAAAAGTTTACTGATGAGATTTAGAACAAGTTATTCCGGCCTAATAAACTTTTTTAATCAGTAGTTTGAACTTTAAACCCTGAGTTTGAATAGTCAGCGGTATGACATTAAAGTTTTTGTGCACCAAGTGGTCTAGAAAGCTTGCCCCTTTTTGTATAGTTTCGTTCCTGTGAAGATAACTATTTGTGAATATTGATATAGCACTTTAAACTCTTTAATTGAACCATTCTTTCCCATGAAATCCATGTAATTATTACATCAGACATCTCCCTTTCTTTTTCATTACACTTTCAAAGATTCCTTTGAAGTATCATAAATGAGAGTTAAACAATGCCAGTTAATTGACCACATGCATGCAGCATCACAAATCTGCTGTACTGAACTCCACTATCATCAGAGTTTATATTAATCGCACCCAAATGTTTGTCACTTACACCAAACCAGTTAAAGCCACTTTGCATGGATTTGTCACTTATTCATTATATAATTGTGAATAATCCTCTAGCTAATCACACTATATGGGACTTTATTGTACATTTAATTAATAATATGATCAATGCATCATGCATTAATCAAATCGACGGGAACTGCGTTTTGAATGACAGTTACAGATCGAATGCAGTGAGATTCTGTAAAATATAGTATAATATTCAGCTCATCCTGTTTAGCTCAAATCGGATTGGTTTTATAGCATAGACATCTGGCTAACATAAGGTACAAAAAGAAAACTAGTTTAGCTTTGCAAATAAATATTTTACGCAACTCTGAGAGAGAGGGGGGGAGAATAAAACCATTTTAACCTGGTGAAGGTATCATTTATGTCAACTGGTAAAAAAAGGGCCACTACGGATCATTAGTTGATCCAAAAATAAAAGTCTACAACTGGGTCAGCTCTGGTTTTGTCCATAGTTAAAGGAGAGGGAGGAGGAGCAGGAGAAACAATAATATGTCATGTGATTGTTGTATTGTTGGAATCAAATTGTGTAAAGTGTACCATAGAAAATGTTTGAAGAGGACATATTCATTTTCTCTGATGTTCATTAATGCATGACAGTATATATTGTCCTACTAATTCAGGTACATTTTCTGGAAATGAGCAGATATATCCACGGGCGCTACATTTTCAATATATCTACATCCGTATATATATCAGGGATCTCAAGTACCTATGCCCAACAAATCTGGTAACCTTTTTTCACCTGTGTGATACAAATTTGTTCTTTCTCCTATCAATAATTAATTTCCAGTCATTAACTTGTTTAATGTTTAAGAAAAGACACCCAGAGAAGAAAGCACAGCAAAAATCCAAACCCATTCATTAGAGCTTTGATCCTATTCATGTGTGTGCATGCTCATCACTCATATAGGTGTCCCTGAATCCCTTTATTAGGGTTTAGTGTAGTGGCTAGGTGCTATACATAGATGTGTGTTTCTGTGTTATGCATGTGTACGGGTTTGTCATTCACCAATATTTAGTTGTACTGTATTGTTTGGTGTAAGACCCAGATGCACGTAGGATACCTTATGTGAGGTTGAGAAGCATCCACGGTTTGAAGGATAATATTTCCAAATAATTGTGTGGGACAAATATTTTAATTATTTTAAATATGAAGTCCCAAGTTCAAATATGCATGTATGGAAAAAGCATTTCTTGAAGAGTTAACCGCTAATTAGACCCAACAATGCGCAGGTTTGGTATAGTCAAATGGTCGTAAAAAACAAGTAATTTAATTATTGCACATGGTACTATTAGTGAGCATGTGTGTGTGGACTAAAAGAGTGCCCATACTTACCTAGTAGAATATCTACGAAAAGGGGGTATATGTACAGCAGGACTTTTATTAATTACATGACTTGTTACATATATACACACACATATGTTAGGTGTAAATATGCTTTGAGATTTATTAGCTTTTTCATTGAAGAAAAGGGTACAAAATATAATGTTCCCCCATGAATGCAAGAAAGAAGAAAAAGAGAGATTTGGAAGGAAAGGATCACACACACACACAGTGAATGAAGTTATATGATTATTGATGGTGGGTTAGGTGGGTGTAAGGCTGTGAGCTTTGGTGAAAATGAAAGCAATTAACCAGTCACAGAGTGGACCAGGCCAGTAAAAATTAAAAAAGAAGGACCTTCCCATAATGCTCTTTTTAGTTTTGGGAATCACGAAAGCACTTATCTGCTCTTTCTCTTTCTCTTTCTCTTTCTCTTTCTTTCCCATCTCAGCTAGAGAGAGAAAATAATGGTGAAGCTAACGAGTACCCCCACAGTTGTATCAAGATGAAGGACACAGGTGGGGCCATTACCAAAAAACTAATAAAGAAAGAGGTTGTGCATTTTTTTTTTAAAAAGTCCTTGAGACATCTACTCCAATCATTTAATTCGTCGTATTTAAAAGTATGATGAATGTGAGTTTCAGCACTTTGATTTCTGAAAAAGTATGATTAGATCTTTGAAATTTTCGGATTAATTAATCCCCAACTTGTATTAGTTCTTCATTAAATGTGTTTTGATAGAGAATAGTGAATAAGAAATAAATTGGGCAATTTTCAGATTTAAGAATCAATAGTCACCTCATACACACACTCACTCCTCTAGTCCTTCAATGTAAGGACTACTTAATTATTTTTGAATAAATTAAAAAATTAAAATAAATTACTTAACTATAATAAATATGATTCGATATCATCACTAAAATACCACAATATAACATTAAGTTATCTATTAATTTATAAAGCTAGATAAATTAGTTTATAAAATAAGCACTAGATAAAATGAATAAAAACCTTGCATTTAGAAGACAAACTCTTATATTTAATATTCGGGCGGCAATGATGATGGTTTTAAGATGCAAGAGCAAGATATTTATGAATGTACTCTTGTGGAAGAAAAATTATTTATTCTGTAATAAACGCAGGTGTAGTTGGGAGTTGGAACAGCTTATGGAGACTAGGCGTAGTCAATTCTGATGATAATTTTCTGATTGTAAATATATGGAGACCCTGTAAAATGAAAAGGAATACCCTTTTTCGTAAATAAATTGCCTGATTGTCTAATTTAACATTATCACAATATCATGAAACCTACTGTCTACGAATGGTAAACACTGTTTCAATTCCTCTGTAAAAGTAAAAACCCTAGCATCATAATATGTCACATACATGTACGGGGTCGTCACAGGTGGATCTTCATCTATCTCCACTGTACGTAATTATCACACACAGATCATTAATGTTCATGTTCTCCAGCTTAAATCAGTTCCTCCTTTTCTCTTTTTCTTATGAAATTTAACACTTTATTCCCCCCTTTCAATACACAAGACATCATGGCTTCATGTTCATGCTGATAAAACTAACAAGCTAGCTAGTTATCACCTCTTTTCCCTGGACTGCATACATGTCTTTTTGATTTTCCTCACAGATATATATATTTTTCTTGCATTAGATGTATATATAAAGATACTTTTAGTTATCACCAAAAAAGAAGATAGTTTTAGAAGATAGTTTTAGTTCTCTTAGGTACATGTTCCTCGTAATACGCGTGGTCTGTGTATAATGTCTGAAAATGATGGAGAAAGTCAATAGCTTTAATTTAACTAATTATTCAATCAACATGTTGGTTTCATTCCATCAACTGTTGCTTTCTATTGGTACTTTTTGATAAAGGAGATAACGCAGAGAAGTGTTTTTTTAATAATGAAGTGTTTTTGAATATTCCGCTATATATATATATACACACTTTTGCGAATAAGACTGAGACGAGATGATTTCCTGAGTTGATGTATTCTGGGTACCACAAGACGTCTCTTCCACGTTGACAAAGAACAAAACCCACTGTACCAATTTCAGAAGAAATAAACGCTAGCTACCAATCAAAATATTAATGTGATGTCTCTTTTCTACAAATTTAAATTATGCCCTAATATTGATTCCTATTTAAACCTATGAAAGGTTCGTATCAAAGAGACAACAACACATGCTGTTATTAACGTTTGATGCTTATCATTTGGACGTTTGGGAGCTTTATTCTCCTTAGATAAAGAAAATATCTTACCCCTAAAGTCTAAATCTGAATCAACATTACACACACACACACACACTGTACGTGCTTTTGGTTTTTGGTTCAAACTTTAAAGACCAGTGGATGGTCCAGATCTTGTGCCATGAGAATACATTATTAAGGATCAAATATTTCAGTCAAGCTCAAATTTTTAGCTGGAGAGGTGAGGTGAGAAAGAAACTTAAGCATAAAGGGGTCAAATATTTGAGCTACATAGGACTTTAATTATATGATTTCATTTTTCCTTCATTGTTAATGTGCAGAATGGAAGTGCTAGAACATAAATATAGCCTATATGAGAGTCAAATAATATTATTTAGATGTAGAAACCAAACGCATCTAATTAAATCGCATTGAAATGTTGTACAAATGATAGTTGTTGGAAGTGGGATATATATATATATATTGTACTGAAGAAAGATATGAAATATAACATCCATGATTTGATTTGATTTCACTCAACTGGTTTTTCCAGGCTTCAAGATATTCGAGACAAAAAAGAAACCCTAGCTAGCTTGTGAAGATCAGATACAACAGAATTTGCTGTTTTAAAGCACTACAACCCATTTATGTATTTTTTTTAGTTTTTGTTGTTGTTGTTGTTGTTCAATTCACTTGTAGAGACAAACAAAGATTAAAAACATATCAATGAATATGAGGAGAAAAAGGTGTGATTAAATTAGACCCACATTATTTGCAAGTCGTAAGGGTTTACGTCTTATTTTAGGCATATATGCATCGTACTATATAGATGTAGAGACCATTATACTTTTTAATTTGTAGACGTAATGATATAAATAAAGTCAGCCTTTTCAGCATAACATTTTATTTTTGTTGAATTATACAAACAATATTAATTAACCAATATTGCAATTAACAAATATCACTCAAGCAATATTTCTCCTCAAAATGCATACATTTTTAATGATTAATTAATGGAAAAGGTTACGTATAGATCCCAAGTAAAAATAAATACAGTTTCGAAAATTTCATATTTGCAAGTCGAGCTTTTATAAATTAAATTTAATCACATTATGTTTACAATTCAAACTTATATATTTACTAGTTAAGTTCGTGATTTACAAAATTGAATTTGTCTGAACCTCTAGTGTTTAATTTTTTGGGTATAAAATCTATAGAAAATTTGTGCATATTAACACTTTCAGTTAGTCACAAGTCCAGCGACAATGGTTGACGAGTACGTAGATTAATGCGTTTTTAAAAACATCGTACACCAGAATACGTACGTGTCATTGTGTTCAACACTTGATATTCATACACTGTCGGTAGGATTCGATATACTCCCTCGCCTCCCTGCAATACTTCATCCGGTCTTAAGAACTTATTTACAGTCTAATTTTCCCTACAAACAATATTCTTTTGAGTACAACAATATCTAATAGCACTGCTAAATTATTCTGCTGAATAATAAAAACATTCTGCAATGAGAGAAGGACATAATATTTAGGTAGCGAGTATCATATATATATATATACTGTCATTTAGAACGCACTCTTGAGCCAATCTTTTTGCAAACTAAACAGACCTGGGTTTGTTTGGCAAAGAGTTAAATAAGGTCAAAAGCACATTCAACAGTGTTTTTTCACAAAACGAGATAATCCCCTCCACATATTTACCTCGACTTACGTAAAAGCACTTCTCTACCGTGTTCACAAACGGCCCCTTAATACGTTTTAAATTACCTGCAACATAATGTTTCTCTAATCTCTGCATGTGTTCATAATATATGTCCCTCGTCCAACCAAATACCGATTTTTAACACCAAAGATTCGCACTTGCATCGGTAACATGCATAACCACATATCACTTACTACCCACAGACACAATTTTATAGGCTAATTAATTTCCCAGTTATTATGATGGAGACACAAACGGTACTCACGTTGAGGGTTTGTTCAGATTATCACTTGCAAAAAGTGACTTTTATTCCATTTGTCTTTTATAAGCTGAAGTTAAGGTAAAAGTAAATCAGCCTAATGTAATTTGGATAAGCTTTTTATAAAAAAAGGTTAGTTTGATTTATATTAATTTGAATATGAAGAAAAATTAAAAGCTAAATATTAGAGAGGGAAAATTACTTCAACTTTAAAGTAACTTTTGGGTAAAAAGTCAATTACCCTCGAAGCCAGGTCAAATATATAAGCCCACGTATATAGTTGATATTAGAATATATAAGAGTCTCACATCATCTAATTATATAAAGGATTAAATGCATGTAATGTTAAAGGAAATCCGGTCAAATTCACTTGAATTATTTTGACAGAAATACAAACCTAAAGTAATAATTGGTGAGAGAGAGAGAGAGCTAAAGCTTTTATACAAAAAAAAAAGGTCAGTTTAACATCAATTTATTTAAATGATACATTAAAATAAATTTCAAAATATTTGGATACGGAAAAAGTTAAAAGCTATATATTAGAATTTAAGAGCCTCAGGTAGTCTAATTATATAAAGGATTGAATGTATGTAATGTTAAAAGGAAATTCTGTCTTTTATTAAAAAAAAAGGAAATTCTGTCAAATTCACTTGAACTATTTTGCCAGAAATAATTGGTGAGAGAGAGGGGGGGGAAGGAGGGAGAGTGAAGATGATGATAAAGGAGTGGTTGGGGCCTGGAGGAGAATAGTACAGTATTGTGGGACGATACCATTATTGAAGTGACGCATTAAACATATCGAAGGAAAAGTTGAGAATTTAAGCGAAAATGTAAGATGCCCGTATATGTACTTGAAACGATTCATGTAAGTCGAGATAAAATATTTTAAAATTTATAAAAATCATATTGAAATTCGTAAAACCATCTTGAAATCTGTAAACTTCTTTCTTTCAATGAAGCTCATTTCTCCCAACAAAATTCTTAAACACATACTATATGACGTGATGAGGTTTGGTTGCTCGCTTTCAGGCTTCAAACGTTTTATTCCCTCGCGTCCTTCTCTCTAAACTTTTATTCTTATCACAAAAGTTGGATTTGAGAGCGTACATTCAAGGTCGCATATATGGAAGAACATATAGATAGGTCTATATATCCTATGAGCTCTCACATTATCCATCCTCAAGGCTCTATGTGATGATGATCTGACTTTATTTGGATAGTATTACCTTAGGGTTACTAGGAAAGAACTAGCCCAAGCTGTAGCAGTTCAAGGAATATATAGTAGTATGGTGGAGTACTGATGAGGATGAGGAGTGCGTGCGTGTGTGTGAGAGAGATTGATCAGATAAAATTGTGAATTTAGACTAACTATAGCTATCACACATCATCAATTTCAATACTTAATGTACAAAATAATCATCTAGAATACCATATTTGATCATTAGTGAGTCAGTTTGGAAACGCGGTAGAGAAGTACTTTTACGTAAGTCAAGGTAAATATGTGGATGAGATTATCTCATTTTACAGAAAAACACCGTTGAACGTACTTTTAGGAAGTGAATAAGCTTTTTCAAACAAATACAGTATAGTAATTGTTTGACTACTTATAAATTGATATATATACATATGTATGTATGTAATCAACTTTTAATCTCCTAACAAATTAATTGATTATTATAATGAGAGTGCGCAATGGAGGGCCAAATTTGCCTCAAAGAATCAAACAAAAGAGGAAATGAAACTGATTTACAAAAGGTGGCATATATAATAGCTGCGTTTGGTTTGGCCGTTTGGCCAACAGACACTCTTACCGAGACAAAATTCCTCTCACATAAAGTATCTCAGAATCTGTGTCCGTTTTCCCAACGGCTTTACCAAACAAAGCCAATATATGTGTGAAAGCTGAAACCAACCATTGTTTTGTGGGCCCACCAAATAATTATAGCAGAGATTACAGCAAAATGCAGCCTCATAGCATAAAACTATGACTCATGAATGACTTTGCTTTTTCATGTAAAATTCCCTTCCTATTCCTTTTCTTGTCGAAACAAATTAAAAAAATAAAGGAGATTTATTGTAAGATCCCATAGAAAGAAGTCATTTATAAAAATGTTTCAAAACGTTGTCAATGACAAATCCAGGAGCACCATTTACAAGTGGAGCAGCTGCCATTGACAACTCTTAGGACCTTTTCATAAATAACTTCATTCCTTGGGACCTTACAATAAATCTAAAAAAAACAATTAGCAATTAAAACGAAGAAGGATAATGTTACTATAATTTTATGCAGCTAGCAACTCATCATGCAAATAAAAAATATAATACAGAGCGCCACTAAACTTTGTTTTATACATTAATTAAATTAATTGGCTTGTAATACTTAGTATAATATAATATCTTTAATGCTTATAAAGTGGGACCCAGTTAACCAAACTGCAACGAGTATTTTATAATTAGTTGATGTGCATATACTATGATGGATGAATGTCTCCTTCGACAAGTCACATTTTGTAACCTATATGCACACACACAGAGCTGATCTTAGTTGATAAGTAAGATGAATATTGAGAAAATTTCTTATTGGTAATTTTATGAAAGTACGTTGCGTCAACAAATTTCTGTGGGGCAAGTGTGAGTGTGTGACAACCGACAATTTTTATTAATTCCTAAAATTGTAATCTCGCTTACCAAAAAAATGTCATTTAACGACGGAAAAATCCATCACTAAATGGCTATTTTCCATAAGAAAATTTTTATTTAGTGATAAAAAATATTAGCGATCCTCATTTTAACGATGAAAAATAACTATTTAGCGATAGATTTTCCATGTCTAAATGACATTTTTCTTGTAGTGAATTTTTCTGGTAGTGATTGGTCAAGCGATATCTTTTGATAGAAAGAAAGATAAGAGATATCTTTTGTTAGTGAAAGGAAAAGATATGAGAAATTCGATCAGAATGATATTTGTAAATCAAAAGAAAGACAAAACTTTAATAAAGGCAATATAAAAAAATTTAATCAACTCAATGCAAAATAATGTGAGAATGAGTGACAATTGATTTATAATAAGGATGAGAGTGGTATGGATACGAATAATAGAAGAGAATTCGGATTTATTTACTTTTATATATGCGGCCGAAAAACTTGTCGGTGCAGTGTGTTATAAAAATGGTTGAGCTGTACAGTGTACACTTTCCTTGCAGGCAACGTTATTTCTAAAGTCATCATATTCAATTAATTGTTGATTTTATATTTTAAGTGGTTAATTACACTTAAAAAGGTTTCAATAACTTTCAAGCCCTATTACTGGAATCATATTCTTGCACCCACCACGTTTGGAGAGTTAAATAGAAGTTAGTAGAAAGTAGAAATCTAAATATATAATGTACATAGGCGGACCTACATGTAATCTAGTGGGTTCAAACGTACCCCTGACTTTTAAAAAAATTAGGTGTATATTAATATTATGTGATTTATTTTGCACCCACTCATTTATTAATTTTGAATCGACTAAATTTTTGCTTAGATCTTCTTAAAACATATTAAGAATAAGTCTCACTTATTTTGAACACTAAATTTTGACCCAAAATCTTATTTAAATATGCAAAGAATAAGCCCAATTTAAAATTGTATTGTCATTTTTAAAAAAATAGTTTGCACCTCTAAACCAGAGTTCTGAGTCTACTTACTGCCACTACATACAATTTTATTTAATTTATATTTAAATAACATTTTCATCATTCGTTCATTTCATCTTAACTCAATTATAGATGTATCACCATATATTTATTTCACCAAAACAAACACACACCACACACACACTTACAAATAAGTTGATAGCTTTTTTTTGTCACAAAAGTTTATGTAAGTTGGATTCTTTAGAGTCAATGTATGCTTGTAAACTTAGCTAGCGAATACTTACAGGTTACAAAGGTATTAACAGATTGTCCATCAATAAGATGTTGGACATAAATCCATAAATCCAAATTCAGAGTGCAGCGGAAGTCTTACGTACCTCTTGCCATAGCGTATATTCTTTGAGATTTGCTTGAATTCTTCTGAACGGGAATTTCTGGCACAGCGATGGACTGTCAAACACCGTCATCCCATCAGGGAATTCGTGATTGAACAGATAATGATTTTGTTTCTCATATCCGTTCTGAGTACTGGTCTCCTCCTTATATAGCTTCCCATCAAGACTTTCCAAGAGGTTTCAACGACCAGACATAGCCCTCTGAATGTAACTCGTTAAATAATGATGCGGGACACATCCGGTGATATATTTATATACATAATAAAATAATATATAATATTTATATATATAATAAAATAATATATAATATAAATATACTAATATATAATATATAAATATAATAATATATATTTAATATATATATAAATTTCCAACATAAGATCTCGTACCGGTATTGAGATTTGAACTCATGAACTTATATGTTGTAAATAAATTCTTTATCTTCTAAAATAACATTTGTTAGCAGATAGATATAATATTAGAAAAACATAATTAATACTCTATTCAGTGATCTATAATGAGCAGCATATATTTTTTTCCGATGATGACTCGTAGTAATACGGAGGATAGTGGTAATGTTGGGAATATTTGGATACGTGGGAAGAAGACAACAGTCTGACAGTATTGAGAGCTTTATAAATGCAACTATACATTCAACACAGCTGAATATGCCAAAGCAAGGGTGACTCACGAAATGAATTATATATTTTCCTTTTATAAGACGAATGGTATTATTTAATGAGTAAACTATTTAACTACTCCTGGATGCTTGTCGGGTAAACAACATCTTCTGCAACGAGACATGGAAAAAGATGGCAGAGAAAAAGAAGAAAGAGAATAAGGGAAGGATAAGATATTGTGCATAATTGAAAACGTAGTAGAGAAGTACTTTTACGTAAGTCGAAGTAAATATATGAAGGAGATTATCTCGTTTTATGGAAAAATAATGTTGAATGTGCGTTTGGCTTTTCCAAACTCTTTGCCAAACAACCACATTGTGCTTGTTTGAAAAAGTTTATTTACTCCCTAAAAGCACGTTCAACAGTGTTTTTCCATAAAACAAGATAACCTCCTCCACATATTTATTTCAGTTGTGTAAAAGTACTTTTCTATCACGTTACCAAACGGACACATTAATTAATTTTAATTGATTGATTGGTTAAGAAACAAATGGCATGCATTTAATGAGTACCCAATTGTGCATTGAATGAATCACTCAAACAAATGCCTTTGAATTGGTGTCTTACTTCAGTAACAATTCTGGCATGCATGCTGCTCAAAAAATAAAATAAAATGAATCTCCTGTTCTTTAATTAATTAATTTGCACTGACTTATAATTAAAAAGTCAGACGATCCACCCCCCATGAACCAAAAGCTTGTTATCTACGGTGTCAGCCATTAATGAGATGGGTTTCTGCTTCCCGATATATAATGAGTTAAAGATCCCATATTGTCCGTAACAAGGAAATTAATTATGATTATCTTCAACTTAGCCTAGGGTTTTGGAAAAAAAAAACCCTAATCTCATCCTCATCCCTGCAGGTTCATGCTGGCTGGGTCAAGGTTTCTTCAACCACACCAAGGGGGTGCTAAAAAAATATGAGGGTCAAAACCCAGATCTAATACTCGCTTAATTTATAAAAGGAAATAGTTTATAAGGGGGTTTTGTATATAATATGCATGTGACAGAGTAATCAAAACGATCTGAGGGTTATTATGTTGGAAGATGCAAATTGACGGGTCTTCATATCAGTCTGACTCGGGTCAACGGGTTTGTACCTTTTAAATATTCTAATTTTAATTTAGAATATATTAGAACGAAGATCATGACAAAAACCGAAAGAAATACATACATATATATATATACATAGTAGCCGGAAAATTTGAAATCCGTGACAACCAAAAAGGTATTGATCTATCCTACTTTATATATATATATATATATATATATTATTTTCAACCTGTTTCATCCAAAAATCTTAAATTATACTAACATTATCTTAAACTTTTTTATTTATTTATTTAATACCCTTTTAGCCCTTTTTTATAAAATCATTTTAACTATATTATTTTGTTTAAGAAATAAATAAAAATTAGTTCAAAGTAATAAATAAGAAATAAATCTTTTTTAAGTATGCCCTTATTTATAAGAAGACAAGCAAGGGAGAAAAATAATGGCAAGAGAATGTATGGAAAAATGAGGACACGTAATATAATTAATTAAAATTAAAATGGATAAAAATGCATTTCATGCTGGAGAACCGAACTGGATCTTATAAAAGAGATAGGACATCAAAAATTGGGATTTTATAAAAAAGATTGAAGGGGTATATACTCTACAATAAGAGCACAAAGTCTACTATGGTTTTAATATATAATTCATCATTTAATTGAGAAAAAAATGAGGATTCATCTTTGATCATTAATTATTAGGATAAAATTAAAAAAACATTTATTAAAATTAACTTTTAAATAACTTATAATGAATCAGCAAAATAAAAAAACGAATTATTACTTGAATATATACAGATAATAGTAAATGAAAGATAAATAGTTCATTCATCTGGAATTTTAATCACGTAATTTATAAATAGAATAAAAAAACTATTTTTCTATCTTGTAAACACGACCAGAGTAGCAATAAAGCATAATGTAAGCCGAGCATTCGCATTTTATTCTACTGAAAGGACAGAGAGAGATTAATTAATCTGCTAATTTATCTAAGAAAAATATACTCATATTTAGGTTAAACAGTAACTCAAACATGTCTGGACCTGTATGTGATGAGAGAGAGAGTGAGAGAGGGGGGAAGGAATGAGCCACACATGAGGGTAGGCGTCTTTCAATCTGTCTAACAATAATTCAAAACCCGTAGTCTACGCCTCTGTGGGTAAAGAAATATCCAAAGTGGTCACATTTTGTTGGTTCATTTCTGCTCATCACATTTGACTGTGTGTGTGTGTGTGAGAGAGAGAGATCTTCCATTGTCTTCCTCCTTCTCTTGCTTCTGTTCTTGTTCACTAGCTTGTTCGTTGTCGCAACTGTCATTTTCTTTCCATCTCCCCCGTCTCTTTCGCTCTATACCCTAGCTTTCCAGACTCTTTTGCAGGTGAAGACTACTCTGAAAAAAAAAATAAAGCAAAAGAAAAAGAAAGAATCTGATTATCTCTCGCAACTAGTAGGCTGCTGAACAAAAAGATTGGACTTCGATTTCTGGTATCACCATCTCTCTTTCTCTCTCTCAGTAACTTTGATAAGCGAGTCCCTAAAAAAAGATGCCCTTACAAGGGATTGCGATCGAGCCCAGTTCCACATGTTCTCCTCCTGATCTTTCCCTTCACATAAGCCCTCCAATAACCTCCTCCTCCTCTTACTTGGCAACCCAAGCTCGTACTGATCTCTCTCTAGCCACCAATTTCTGCACAGGCCAACCTCCTCCTCATTATAATAACCATCAAAACCCCAACACAACCTCTCACTTCAACCACGTGAATTCACAGTCGTCGTCCGACGTCGTCGGCCTGAGACCCATAAAGGGGATTCCGGTGTATCACAACCACCGCTGCTTCCCTTTCTTGCCCATCGACCATTCCACAGGCAACGATTTTCATCATTATCAGAAGATGTGGTTGCATCATCATCATCATCATCCCTTGTCCTCCTCTAACAATATTTCCTCTTCTTGGGCTTACAACCATAATAATACGATGGGAGGAGTATCAGGTTTGGAGAATCCGCTGTGGATGTTGAACGGGTCGTCGACGCCTGCTAATTTCAAATCTCATCATCATCATCATCAGTTGCACTATGGGGTTGGAACTGGGGTTTCTCATCGTCACAGTGAAGAAGCCACATCTTCAGGGTTCATGATGAGATCCAGATTTATGCCAAAACTACCCTCCAGGAGAAGCATGAGAGCTCCTAGAATGCGTTGGACTACAACACTCCATGCCAGATTCGTTCACGCCGTTCAACTCCTTGGCGGCCATGAAAGTATCAATTTTTCTCATTTCTACTCTCTCTCACACATCATACCAGTATCCTGTATATGCGGGGTTTTTTTGGTTCTTTTTCTTTCTTCTTTTGTTTTAATAGATGAAAAGGACTGAACTAGTAATATATTAAGGTGATGAATAATTTCTATACAGGAGCCACTCCAAAGTCAGTTCTGGAGCTAATGGATGTGAAAGATCTTACATTAGCTCATGTTAAAAGCCACTTGCAGGTACAGCTTCAACTTT
>JANTPZ010083367.1:0-15643 GCA_025593235.1 Vachellia pachyceras | reverse complement strand
AATTATTTTATGTGATTTGAGTAATTCTTACATGTGAAAAGATACAATTAATCACATTAAAGTTTTGGCTCAATAAACTTGTGGGCTTCGGACAAAATCACCTAACATAGGTGACAGTTCATTAGCCATGCCTCCTAAGCCCTAACCCATTCCCTCTCCTACTCTCTCTCACATACACATGTCGAAATGTGAAATTGAAATGGGTGAAATATACTCATCCACTCAATTTTAAATATAATACATTTATTCATTTTATCTCTAATATTTATTACTTTTTAAAGTTAATTTATTTAATTTATAAAGGGATAGGTAATAAAAATGAAATATATATGTATATATGATGACGGTCATGATAACAGTGATGATAGGATGATAAATAGTTTTTTTTATTAAAAAAATTTTATTCGATGGACCGTTGGATATATAATATGAATACCCCTTCCACTAAAAATTTTAAATTTAATTTATTATCAACACATTCGGTTGCACCCAACTTTAAGTGGCGCATGGTTTATTACGAGAGTCAACATATCATTAATAAGAAAGGCCTTCACACACACACACACACACACAGAGTGTATCAAAATCCAAATGTGTATTTGGTCGTTGATGTTGTGGACATCCATAATGTGTTCGTTTGGGAATTCAGTTGAGAAGTAATTTTACGTAAATTGAAGTAAATATATGAAAAAAGATTATCTCATTTTACGAAAAAATACTATTAACATATGTTTGAACTTTACAAATGCTAAGCCAAGGTGTTTTTAACAATTTTTTTCACAGATTGCCTAAACAGGACTCGATTGAATTATGATCTGAGACTCTTTAAAATAACTGTAACATCATGTACAATTGATAATGGGGACAATAGGTGATGAAACTGGAACCATGGGTCCTAGGAAAGAAACATATGGAT
Source organism: Vachellia pachyceras (assembly GCA_025593235.1). Lineage (NCBI taxonomy): Eukaryota > Viridiplantae > Streptophyta > Magnoliopsida > Fabales > Fabaceae > Vachellia > Vachellia pachyceras. The sequence continues at coordinate 14,727 of JANTPZ010083367.1, read as the reverse complement.
ATGTCTGTCTCTCTGTGTGTGTACACATGCATGTACATATCAATCAATATGTCCATGTGGCAACAAGCCGCTTCATTAATTTTCACTGTTTTTTAAATTTAAATTTTTTATTTTGTGCCCCAAATCTTTCACACACGAACGAGTCATTGAACTTAGGCATATTTATAAGTTGACTTTTTTTTTTTTATGTGCGAGTGTGTAAAAGGGAAGTCCAAATAAGGGCTATCATCATCATAAACATGTATCAACAAAGCTGGCCTTTTTGATAGTATTATGGAATTGAAATTATTTATGCCACTTTTGCTGATAAACTCCGATCAGTTGCCCACTTCAATTAATTTTTCAAAGAGATGGGTAGCGTATGACAAGTATTGATTGAGTATTACAAAAAGTTGTTGAACTACTAATGATTCAGTGTGGTCGTATTAATTTAATTAGGGGTTTCGTATTTAAGAATACAACAATGTTAAATATTTAATGATAGAGTTATATGTTTTCTTTATTTTCTTGCCCAACTCAATCTAAATTAGTCTAAACTCCCGATAAATCATCCAAATCAAAATGAGGTGATTCCAGAATATCATATGGTAAACAAGAGGGGGTTTCATGGGGGCGGTGGCGGATTTAGAACCCTAATTCAGAGAGTGCAAACTATTTTTTGAAAAGTGAAACTTATTTTTAATATCGGTGGGTTTAAAATTAACAAATGAATAGGTGCAAAATATATGATATAGTACTAATATATACCTAATTTTTTGGAAGTCAGGAAGTGTAGCTGAACCTGTTGGAATACAAGTAGGTCCGCTCGTGAATGGGGGTAGAGAGAGAGTGTGTGTGTGAATTATTGAAGACAGGTGAGGAGGAAGGCGTGCAAAGTAGAAAGGTGATGGTCACAGCCCTTGAGAGCTTTGTTGCTTTCACTCCTCCATCTCCTTTTGTGGCTCTCTTCTTCTTTGCTTCCAAGTCCCATATGCTTTCATCACCCTTCATGCCTCCAACCTCACACCTACATATCTATCCACACTTTCCCCCTCCTGTTTTCTCCATTTCATTGTTCATTCGTATCTCTCATAAAACATATCCCAACAATATATATATATGTTACCCTCTCTCATACACAGATATAATAACTAGATAACTAATTTCTCAGAGGATATTTATTTGTTAAAAGTATATCTTTTGGCTTCCTTTTTTGTAAATTATCATTTTCAACCATTTGTGTTCGGAATTACACCGAAAAACTCCTTTATATATGTGATCAATAATGATAGTTTAGATCCTTGCATTTATAATCCAAACAAACTTTTCTACTGGCTTTTATATTTATGATCAACCACAGTGTATTGTATTATCATCATCGTCATCATAATATTTCACCTGTCTATTCTCTTATTTTTCTGGGACACACAGACCACTGTTTGTTTGCATGACTTGTGGGTGTGCCCCATGTTTGTTTGCATCTTAAGAAGAATATTTGGCTTTTTCTCCTCCTCTCTCTCTCTCTATCTCTCTATATATATATCTATATATGTATTCTCTTGCCTTTACAAAAAATTGAAGCTAGAGCTCATTCATTCTGTGAGCACAAGTATAAATGGAAGGGAGGCCCTCTCAACGGTCATGTAGGATGATGCTGATACTTGGGGCCCAATTGATCATGGGCCTGGTTCAAGCTTGGCCCACTATCTGGATCTTAATTAAACAGTTAGACCCCAAAAAATGTAGTTACAAGCTTCTCTAGCTCTCTTGGTCGTTACAAGTTTAAATGCTGGCAGGGTCCACAAGAAGAAGCAATTACATTTATGAATGATATCATATTGAGAAAGCTATTCTCAGTTAAACTCAACAAAATAATGAATTTGCTTGAATCAGTGAAGTTATACCTTCATCGTATTAAATGCTACATAAACTCACAGATCATCTACAATTGAATGCCAAACCTCTTAGATTTTTATACTATATCCCTTCTTCCTCTGAAGTCTGAAATTTAAGAAGAAGCATGACATGAGGGGTCAAAGAATCAAATGCATTTATTACAGTGGTAATTAAAATAGAGAACAAAATATTTACGTACTAACATTAATTAAACTGGGATAGAAACACTGTCCCTTATTATGCAAGTACCATACGAGTACATACAGAAAACACAAGAAGAAACAGGATAAAAAGACACAAACAAGCTGAATCTGCATGACATATATAACATGACCACTAAGCTAGAAACTAATCAGAAAAAGCCTGAAAGCTTCTAATTTTACAAAGCACACATATCTAACTAGCTAAACAATCCTGTGTGTTTGGAAATTCCATTGGGAGAAAGGAATTTACAGATTCCAAGGCATTTTACAGATTTCAAGATGTTTTTTACAGATTTCGAGATGGTTTTGTCTTGACTTGCGTGTACCGTTAGGGAAATGATGTTCCCAAACAACTACCTAAGCTCTGTGTGTGTGTGTGTGTGTGTGTGGATCAGAGATATTGAAAAAACTGCTTGACAGTAAAAGGGAGTGTTATGTGTTGGGGATCCATTCCAAATGAGTTGTGCTAATCTGCTGTTGGCTCTATCAGTGGTATGGCCTCCATCGAACCACAAATACTCATTGGGGTCACTACAAACCTCGGATGTCTCTTTCCCACTCAACCCTCCCCCACACCCACTTCCTCTGTACGCTCCTCTGCCACAGCATGCTGATTTCCCTTCCTTTAGCCCTACATTAATTCCAACATTGTTATCATTACAATGTTAAGAGAAGTCCCACGACACACAGCATGAAAAATTGAAGGTATACAATGTTTAGGTGAGTACTATTAAATTGACTTGAACCATTTTGATAGGAGGACAAACTTAATACATATATATCTAGTTCACCAAAACAATTTAATACGGTATTAAGAGCTATTTGATTTGAACAAAGAAATTAAAAGAGTGAGGATTGAAAAGGGGTTAATACACTCTTCAGTTTATTAAGTTCACATTCATTTTGGTTTTGGTTTCTTAAGAGATAAAATGATCTGAATTTTCATTAAATTATAATGACCAATGTTTTAAATAGAATGAAATCTGAAGGAGCCGAAACTAAAATAATGATAAATTTAAGAGATTCAAGATTGTGTTAACCCTTGAAAAAACATGAAAAAACAATGAAAATTGCAAAGGTAAAGCCTTGAAGACTCAAAAGAAGTACAAGCAAAAAATGAAATAAAAAAATAGTAGGAAATATATTAGAATATTAAGGGAAGTCGCACTTTCAACTAATCAATGATGTTTAAGGCAAACCTAACAGTTGTAAGTTGTAACTCATCATCACCATTGTGGCACAAGAGTGTTACGCACAGGCATATCTATAGCTTATCAATTAGGATTTGATTGGGTCATTAATTAGCATATTTAGAATGACTGCTGGACATGTCTAAGATAGCATTATAGTAATCAAATATGGAATACATGAATCCTGGTAACGTCTTCTCTAATTTGGCTAGTGCTGCAGACAGAGCCCTGTTATGCCGTCTGGCCATGGTCAGTAAGAATTAGACGCAGCGACCACTGGGATTAGTGGTTGTTGCTCTGTTAGAAGGTGTACACCCCAAAGGTCCTACGTTCTAAAATGCAATTTTCCTGCCTCGTAGCATGTACACTTCCTGCACAAACAGTACCATTCAGAATCTATAATCCCATGTTCTTCACAACAACATGAAACCTAAGTTGATCCAAGACAGATCAGACATGCACGGTGTTACATATACTCTGGTCATAAATATCAAACCTTGTTTTGCACTGCAAACTGGATCTTATATGTAAGACGGGAATATATATATATATAGTACATAGAGTGACCTTGAGAGAGGTGGTCAAGTTGCCGATGACGTTCCTGACATGTTGGGCTTGCTCCGAGGCTGTGAGGTTTTGAGAGAGCCTGAAGTAATCGTTGCCTCCTATGCTGTACAAGTACACAGCACTCCCCAGAAACCTGTTGGCTTCTTTTTCACCATATTTTTGTTTCAGTGAACTCACCATATCCTTCAAGTAGCTTGTTTGGGAATTGAGATGGAGTTTTTAGATTCCAAAGTATTTTACGGATTTCAAGATGATTTTACGGATTTTGAAATAGTTTTTGTGGATTTCGAGATGGTTTTATCTTGACTTGCGTGTATTGTTAGGAAAACGGTGTTCCCAAACAAACAATCACTTGTTTTGGGAAAGATATCTGCTCATAACAGAAATATGCTACCCATTAATTAACTCAATTTTCTCAGCTGGGTATTTAGGAAGATGAAATTAATGAAGAAGAATAAAGAGCAAGAGATTTACAATGCCATTAGCTGCTTGACCACCAAGAACGGCCGATCCACCAGATGCAAAATTGGCTCCATTAGTGAGGTCATGAGCTAATGGCTTTAGATATGCGACAGATAGATGCAACTTGGCGAACAGAGCTGTGTTGTGGGTGAATATAGCACAAGTATGTATATATATACACGTCAGTATGTGAGGACAATGACCAAATGAACTATATATATAAGGAGCGAAGAGAGAGAAACCTATGAAATCCGGGACGACACGGCCATCAGAGATTCTGCCGGTGGAATGGTTGAAGTAGGTGATGCCGTAAGGCCAGTGAGAAGCTGGATCTCTGAAGGAAGTATCGACGTATTGGTTATTGCCAGGATCAAAGAGAGAATCTCCCAACACAAACAGAGCCTTCTTGGGTGGCGGTGGTGGTGGTGGGACAGATCTGCCATTGTTGAAACTTAAAGAGCCGAGAAGGATGGGTAAAAGGGGGGGGGGAACAGTGTAGTGGCCATCTTCTCTTCTCTACTTGTCCTTAAGCACTAAGAAGCAGCTAGGAGGTGGGTGTGATGGTGTATTTGATGGAAAGAAGGCCCTTATTTACAAGGTCAAATAGGCTTACTTTTTCTTACTTCGTACGTATACGGGGCTTCGTTGTATGAATCCTTTTGCTTGATTGTGAGTGCAAGGATCGCACCAATGGGTTTGATCCAAACAGTATCCATTTGGCAAACGTGGAAAATAATCTGAAGGCTCAATAAAGTCACATGTCACCGGAGTTCTGGTTGGTCGCGGCAGAACTCTGGTGACTGCTGGCGGCCAGTGCTCCTGCAATGGTGATGATGATGTTCCTCCCTTCTGACTTAATTTTTTATGATAAAATGTTGATGTTCCTCCCTTCAACCCATTTTAATGGAAAAATTGGATAATGCAGTGGATCTTTTATTAGGAATTAAAGTATTGTAATGGCATTAATACGAGGAAATAATCAAAATTAGTAAGAACATCGTTGGAAACAAGTAAGTACTCAAAATTTACAATATTACATGTCCAATAACTAAGAATGTAAGATCGAATTCATTGCATTCAAACAAAAAAAAAAAATACTGTTTTGTCAAATATGTTGGTTGTTCACACTTGCAGCATCTGCAAGAGAGGAGAAATAGATGAATCAATGAATGTGGGTTTGTGACCTGTGGGAGCACCGAACTGTCCAAAAGGGCAAATGCAACTGAAATTCTGGCATCAACCTCAACAAGCACGAAAACGCCTACCATCTTAGTTTCCCACTCCACTTTCATCATATACATATTTTGTGGTCCCTGTGTTAAGACATAATCTAAACCCTGCGCACTCGTTTGCAATATAATCTAGATCCTTAGTTTTTTTAATCTAGATTCTTGGCTTTATGATAATTTGATTAAATAAAATTTCTGCATTTATATTCACATGCACTCAGAAAATATGGGATGGAACAATATAACAATTTTATAAAACTATTCGAAGAAAACAAAACCAAAATCAAACAAATTCCTTAATTTTCCACATATTACTTCTCCAATGTTATATTTCTCCCCAATGCTTATTTATAATCAACATGAAAGAAGGGATACATCAAGCAATTTATAAATCAAAACTAACTTGGACAAGAACAACAGGACAAGACACTTTATTTACCTTATTCTAAATAAGTTATAAACCTTGACACTTAAATTTATTTCATCAAATCAAGTACACTCCTTTTCCTTCAGGAACATCTCCTTCACTTTCATTTTCTCTTCTTACGATCACATTACAAACAAGAACCCCATGTGGTAGGATCATTGTTGAAACAGTGTTTTCAGATTGTAAGGCCCAGCCCAAGTGTGGTTTCCGTTCCACATGAGCTGGGAAAATATCTCATAAGCCCTTTCAGTTGGATGAATTGAGTCAAAGAACACATATTCACTTGAATTCTCACACACTTCATAATCTTTCAATCCACAATTATAGTATCCCCTGTAAGGTCCACTTCCACAGCAAGCCCCGCTCCCTTCTCTGAAACCTTCAAACCAAATTAACCCACAGACATCAGATTCATTAAATGGAAAAGGATCAAACTCTAGAAACAGTCAGTAAAAAAGATTCTGATACGTGCCAAAAGAAATTTTTAACCATAATACTTCCTATGATTCTTAATGTATGATTGAAGAGATGATATTGGTTTTAAATGTAAGACATATTTATCAAATTTACCATTTTCTCCTCAAACTACTCCTTATTAATACTCCCTCAACAAAGTGGTGAGTTCTTCTTCTTTCGCAACAATGGTTAAAGTCAAAGATTATCTTAAACAAGGGTATTTTAGGGAAAAAATGTTTTAAATTAAGCATCATAAGACTAATACTTTAACTTGTCAGAGAGGCTTGGGAATGGTTTGACACCTACCATACTTTGAAGGGTGACTTATCACATCAAAACCAGAATCATAGAAATTAAAAAGTGAATATTTGAATCCTTTAAGCTGCTTCTCCAGCTTTGGAAGCTCAACAGAAAGTGCAGTGTTATGCAGCTTCACTAGTGCTGTAACTTCTTCTCTGCAGAGACCTTCACTTCCATTGATTAGTGCCCTAATCAGTGGAGTACAGCCCAGAGGTCCCAGGTTAACAACCCCAAATCTCCTCCCTCCTTGATTGTATATTTCCTAGCGATCACAGATTTCAAAAGCATTTAGAATGGTTAAACATCAAGCGAAGCATACAAGAACTCTTCTACATTGAGCATTTCAGAAGTTATTTCACACACTTTGATCACAGTTGTCATATTTCCAATGACCATGTCCACATATTTTTCAGGAGAGTATGAAGAAATGATGCTTGAGTTTTGAGACTAAGGAGCTAAATAGTCATTGTTTCCAATGCTTATCAAGTAGACAGCTCTGGCCACTAAGCTTTTGGTTTCTGCATCTTCTAGTTCCTGCCTCAGAACCTTGATCACTCTCTTCAAATAACTTACTTGAGTTTTTAGGTCTATCACCTGAAAACAAAATCAACCATGGTAACTGAAAACAAAATCAACCATACTACTAAACCCTCTCTCTCTCTCTCTATCACACACACACGCGCGCGCCTAGCTTATTATTTAAATTTACCCATATAATGTGAACTACTTCTAACATGCTTATATGTTGATTAAAGATTGGTCTATGTAGTTCGAAAAAAATAGGGTAAAGTAGCATCCGGTTCCCTAATCTTCTTTTCAAGTAGCATCCAACACCCTAATCATATTTATAGTGTATAGAAAACTCTTATGTGAATTCCTCGGTATATTCAGCACTAGTTGATATTGTTTTTTTAGTTACATCCAACATTCTAATTTTATTTTTGGTTTAGGGTTCTGAATGCACTATAAATAAGATTATCAGAAAAATTAAATCAGGATGCTGAATGCACTATAAATAAAATTATGATGCTAGACACTATTTGCAATTCAGAAATAACATCTAGGCACTGGAAGTTATTTTACCCAAAAAAAAAATGTCAGAATCATTCTGTTTGAAAAAATCAAGCTATAACATACCAAACCTTGATTAGTTTCAACCAAGGCCCCAGCACCCCCTGATGCAAAATTGACCCCATCCATATATTCATGATTGCCAGGAAACAGAAATGGTTGGATTAATGGCAATTTAGCATACTCAGCTGCAAAGTGCTCGGATTGTTAATATAGTATAGAGGAAGCAAGTTTATATATTATTGAAGTCAAACTCACAAAAATTCAGAATTCTCATCAATGAAATCTGGAATAACACGCCCATCAGAATATCTGCCAGAAGGTTACCCGAAGAGTGGTGTTGATGTAATTGTTGTTCCCAACATCAAATACTGAATCTCCAAATATAAACAAAGCACTGTGTTGTTTTGGAAGGCATATTTTGGCTAAGCAGTTATTTGGAACAAGTATGATGATAGTTGCACAGAAAAGTAAGAAACAGAAACAGAATCTCAGACTTGCCATCTCATCAGTTTCACTTCTCTACAGCTAGTGCTTGCAATTTCCGGTGATGCTGATAAATACTACTGAAACTTTCTTGAGGATATATAAGAAATTTAAATAAGTGGGTTGTTAGTTTAAATCTTGGATATTCTGAGAATTTATAACTATGCTTCTAGTAAATTTGCAAGTCTGAGATAATAATATGCAAGTACGACATTCAACCTTTGTGATGTGACCGAAATATCTTTCTGAGTGATCATACAAATACAAAAGATATTTATTATTCCCTAGTTTCGTCATTATAAGAAATAAATAAACGGATTGCATTGTTCGAAATGTTGATTAAAATTAATTGAAAACAATAAACATATAAAAATATAATTTTTTACCAAGAATACCCTTATTCATGATGAAGAGAGAGAGTGTACGCAAGAAAAATGCTATTTAGCGACGGAAAATCCGTCACTAAATAGTTATTTTTCGTCGTTAAAATAAGAGTTGTTAATATTTTCCATCGCTAAATATAAATTTTTTAATGGAAAATAACCATTTGATGATAGATTTTTCCTTCGTTAAATGACATTTTTCTAGTACATAAGTGATATATGAGTTATTCAATGGGATAAAATGGATAAACAGAAAAAAAAAATTCCAGACACCATCTAAGTATCGATTATGAAAAGGAACATGTCATACCCACAAAGCGTCTCTTGCAATAAGGAACGAAAGAACAGGTCGACTTCTTCTTTGCCAAAGAAAGACGCCATAGCATAGATCACAACAAATTACAAAGTCTGAAAATAGTACCAACACAAGCAACCAACCCTAAAGATAAAAACAAGCAACAAGAAATTAAATAAAGACAAACATTAAAGGGTTTAACAATACAACAAGAAATCATCTAGCATCAACCATCCAAAAAGCTCTAACTTGAGACGGATCTTGAGATACCCAACTGGAAGGGTAAGAGCCGTTTCAAGAAGCTTTAACGAATCACCTGAATGTCAAATATGCTTCAAACAGAATCCATAAAAAGAAATGGCCTCCTTGAGGTAAGATCCTCAAGGAATCTGATCAGGAAGAAGTCGACTTCGAATATTGCACTGTATAAGAGAACTTTGAACGCTGAACATTTTAGAGGTAGTTTACACTGTGACCCACTTTGATCACATCTGTCAGGTTACCAGTGACCATGTCCTCTTCGGTTAGTTACGCACTCAATGAATGAGTTGACCTTTGAAATTCAACCTGTGTGTGTGACTAAAATACATTTCCGATGCTTTATATATGGCATAAAAATTATTTACATATTACTGTTTTCTAGTTCAAACTTGAAACTTGGGCACCAAGGCATAGTTGCTGAAAACTTGAAGATGATGCCTTTTAAAATAAAATACCTGACAAGTGATATTATTCAAGTTTTTAAATCATGATATTAGAATAATTCATACGTCTGGTCCTTTCCGTTAATTTTATCTATAACCATTTGGAACAGAGTTCGTCATTCATGATTAAAAAATGAGTTAAGAAGCCTTTCTTGTTTACATCTTGAAAGTCAATTTTCATTATTTATTGTCCACCTTCAATAAAAAAACTCACTTTGTCCAAGCCCTTAAATTAAACCTTGGATTCAAACTTATGATTTGATTAAACTTATAGTCAATGATAAATAACAAGTTGTGATTTTCTGGTTTTGTAAATTGCTATTTTGAATTTTAAATTTTTTCTTGGTGCCAAACTGCCAATGACTTAAAGCCTTCATTTCGTAATTGCAGAGAAACTTAATTTTCTACATATAACTTCTCCAATGCTTTATTTCTTTCTTATATTTTTGGAAGGTACAAATTTTCGAAATATCTGAACAGAATAGAAAATATAGGTAAATAACATCAGAAACCTTCCCTAAATGCAAGGTTTTGATATAAGGAAGTACAGTGTTGGGTGCTCAAAGCTCAAATAAGGCTTTGAGATTGTAGGGACCACTGCCCTTTCCATCCCACATTAACTTTGAGAGCTTCTGGTTGACTTTTTCTGTTTGATGAGAATAGTCAAAGAACACATAATCATTAACATTATCACATAATTTTTAGTCTTCTATTCCTTGTATCTTCAACCCACAATTTGGAATTCCTCTGTAGGGACCACTGCCACAGCATGCCACATTCCCTTCCTTAAAACCTTGTCAGGAAAAAAGATGAAGAAATCTATGTGGTTAAGAACAAAGATGAATGAAAATATGAAGGTTCTGTTTACTTCATAGAGAAACCCTAATTCTTAAAGATTAAAAATAAGATTTTCCACAAGTTAAGATACTATGAAACCTACGGTGAAACCTAGGTTTTCAATATACTTCCTCCTATCTCTAATATAAAAGCTAAATAATGGGTTTACATTGATCCTAAATATAAGACATAAATACATTTTGTCTCTTAAGTTTATAATTTTTTCCTAAAGTATATTTATAAATTGCATATATTAAGGGGTTTCTATCAAGGTGTAATTATAATGCACATTGTTTAAGAGCATATTTCAAGGAAACTAACATTCATTTATTGCGAATGATTAATATAACTATTTTCTTAATATTCAGAAATTAGTTATTTAACTCTTATATTGGTGATTAGATGTAGTTTTTTTTATTGAGATATGGTGGGAGAGTAGCATTATCATTATCACTTAAAAGAATAGAAGTAGTAGTGAGAAGGCGGTGACAAACCATATTTGAGAGGGCTATTCATTAGTTCTGTTAGAAATGTGAAGTAATCAGTGAGTCCATATTTGAACCCTTTAAGCACATTCTCAAGCTTTATGAGCATCTTGTGAAGTTGTTTGTTGTGGAGTTTCACCATATCTGTTGCTTCTTCAAAGCATTCACCTGCAGCTCCACCTTTTAGTGCCCTCATGGATGGTGAACAACCTAAAGGGCCTGCATTACGAATCCCAAACCTTCTTCCTCCTATGTTATATATGTCCTGTAATTCACACTTCGTAACTTTTTAAACATATCTTTTGGATAAATCAGAGTTTTTTTAAAATAAAAAACTATTATTTTAGTCCTTGTCCCATCAGTTCTTCATTTCAATCTGAAATTTCTGTTACCTTGATGGCAGAGGAAAGGTTGCCAATCACCAAGTTCACATAACTTTGGTGAGAGTACTTTGACCGAAGAACAGTTGAATTTGTCATGTAAACTGTATAATCATTGATCCCACTACTAATCAAATGGACTGATCTTGAGATTAATGATTCAGCTGCTTCATCTCCTAGTTCCTTCCTTAGTGACCTCTGAACCTTCTTGTAATAGCTTACCTGAGTTTTCAGGTCCAATACCTGAAGGATTACATAATTAGATTACAGTAAAGCTATCTCAAGTGATGAGTATTAGGTAGTGATATTATGGATAGAGAGACCATTTGAATGGTAATAAAAAAGGAACAGCTGATTTATGTTTTTTTTTTGCAGTACCCAGCTCATCTAAGATCTTCATAAAAAAGTAAGTAAATATTGCATAAAATTTACGTCATGTTTTTATATCCATTAAACAATTTATAATAGTGAAATAACAAGTGTGATTGAAGAACTTGACCTAATGGATATAAGCAACTTGATATAAGTTTTATTTATATAAATATTACATACAGATCCTTGCCGAGTTTCTGAAAGAGCTCCAGATCCTGCTGATGCAAAGTTTGCTCCATCAGTATATCTATGGTAACCGGGATGAAGATATGGTTTTATCAAAGGCAAGTTTCCATACTCAGCTGCCAAAAGAGAATAAATAAATCAATAAAATGGATAGGATGAAATCATCAGGCCAAAACATTATAAATAGATAGTCGGTTTAACCTATAAAGTCTGGAACTAAACGACCATCTGAAAATCTTCCAGAAGGGAACTTGAAGAAGGTTTCTCCGTAAGGCCAATGATTGGCCCTAAAGGAAGAAAGAGAACCGTTGATGTAGTTGCTGTTGCCCGCATCATAACCAGAATCTCCGAAAATATACAAAGCAACATATTTCGGTCGCAGACAGGTGTCTCCTAGGCTGATTCTGGCGAAGCAGATGATTACGCAGATAAGTATGAAGCACAAGTACTGAAACATGAGATTTGACATTTTAGATATTCGTCACTTGCTCAAGTACGATAGAAAAACCTGATGGTTTTTTGTGTGTGAGCATCAATGGTAATGTTGAATTTCACATGTTTATATTGAAAATTTAGTTCCTATGACTTCAATCAAGAGATAGATAGAAATGATTAATTTTTTTTTTTAGAAAAAATCAGTGAAAAGTTTCTGTTCGAAAATTATGTTGGACAAAAAAGCATGAATTAGAGTACTGGTATATTTTGTGTATGAGACTACATGGACTACCAGTATTTTCTATGTATAAAAATTAACATAATTGTCTAATTAAGTGCATATTAAAATTATTTATGCCTAGCATTTAGGAACCTAAAACTTGTACAATTAATTCTTAAAAGTTCCAAAAATTAAAGCTCTTCTCAATAATTGCAAGAATAAGTATCACGATCTAGTACTGATCAAAATAAACTCATGTTTCTTAAAGTTACGAGCTGGTTTTCTTGATGTTGCAAAGGTTTTTTGAACTCGTTACATAAAAAAAGTAATGTTGTTTTAAGGAGTATGAGAGGTAACTTTAACAAACATCTATAATAACTTGTTCTTTGTGTTTTTCAGGTATATTTTTATTCTTAATTAAAGTCTGTAGTAGTTAGGTTCATTTTGCAGGAGACTAATGTATGAGTCAAATGTTATAAACTAGATATAAACCTTAAATTTTTATTTCATCAATTTACATTACACACTTTTTCCCTGCTGGGAAAAATTTCCATCTCTTTTCTATATTCTTTCTTATCATCATGTTAAAAATGAGAACTCCATAAAGTAGGATCATTGTTGAAATAGTGCATTCAGATTGTGGGGCCCCGTGATACTGTGATTTCCATTCCACATGAATTGGGCAACAACCTCATAAGCCCTTTCAGTAAGATGAGCTGAGTCAAAGAAGAAATATTCATTGGCATTCTCACACAATTCATAATCTTTCACTTCTCTTTTCCCTCCACAACTGTAATATGCCCTGTATGGCCCACTCCCACAGCATGCCTCGCTCGATTTGAAACCTTCAATGCAAGTCAATCCCAAAAAAGAAACACAATAGATTAGTGATTAAGGAAAATTCTATTCCAACTAGAAACAGAATAATTAAGGGTTAATACTGTTGCTAGTCATTATTGTTGATTGAATTTAAGTTATACTCCTTGTAGTTTCAAATTATTGGTTTTCATCTCTATAATTTTATGAAGATTTAGTTCAAGTTTAACAAGGTCTCTATATTGAAACTTAAATCAAGTGTTTATGAAATTATAGGGACCAAAGTCAAAGATTTAAAACCATATAAACCAAAACTAAAATTCAATCAAACTGTAAAGATTAACAATGATATTACCCAATGACAAGGATCAAACTCTAGACCAGGAAGAGTTTAACACCTACCATAGTTTAAAGGGTGATTTATCATCTCAAGACCTAAATCATATAAATTGGCAAGTGAATATTTGAATCCTTCAAGCTGTTTCTCCAACTTCTGAAGTTCAACAGAAAGTGCAGTGTTATGCAGCTTCGCTATTGCTGAAACCTCTTCTCTGCAGAGACCTTCACCTTCACTTCCATTGATTAGTGCCCTAACCAGTGGAGTACAACCCAGAGGTCCCAAGCCAAGAAACCCAAATTTCCTCCCTCCTTGGTTGTGTATTTCCTAGTAATCACATAATGCAAAAGCAATTACAAAGGTGAAACACTAAGCACAGCATAGGAGAGCTATGAACATCATTTCAAATGTTTTTTTGTTTGCTTTACACACTTTGATCACAGTTGTTATATTTCCAATGACCATATTTACAAAATTTTCAGGAGAGTTTGAGGCAATGACACTGGAGTTTTCTGTCAAAGAACCAAAATAATCATTGGTTCCAATGCTTATCAAGTGCACAGCTCTGGCCAGTAAGCTTTTGGTTTCTGCATCTTCTAGTTCCTGCCTCAGAACCTTGATCACTCTCTTGAAATAGCTTGCTTGAGTTTTTAGGTCTATCACCTGAAAATAAAATCAGCCCTACTGTTAAACTTTTATATCTATTAGTACATCAAGTTATTCATAAACAGCCACGGTAAGCATATCAAAAACATTTTTTTTTTATAGAAATTGACTCCTACATGATTTACATATCAATTTATGACTGTTTCTTAGTCATAAAAACATGTCAAGAATCATTTAGCTAAAAAGCTGAGCCAGTAACATACCATTCCTTGATTAGTTTCAACTAAGGCCCCAGCACCCGCTGATGCAAAATTGACCCCATCAATATATTCAAGATTACCAGGAAACATATACGGTTGGATTAATGGCAATTTAGCATACTCAGCTGCAATAGAAATTCTCAGA
>JANTPZ010083366.1:0-10367 GCA_025593235.1 Vachellia pachyceras | reverse complement strand
TTCCTTGATTAGTTTCAACTAAGGCCCCAGCACCCGCTGATGCAAAATTGACCCCATCAATATATTCAAGATTACCAGGAAACATATACGGTTGGATTAATGGCAATTTAGCATACTCAGCTGCAATAGAAATTCTCAGACTGTTAATAGTATGTGTCTTCAAGTTAAACTCTCTCTCTCTCTCTCTCTCACACACACACACACACACACAATTCTTACCAATGAAATCTGGAATAAGACGCCCATCAGAAAATCTGCCAGAAGGGTACTTGAAGAAGTTTTCCCCATATGGTTCATAATTTGCCTGGTTATCAAAACTGGTATTGATGTAATTGTTGTTTCCAACATCAAATAGTGAGTCTCCAAACACAAATAAAGCGTCATGTTCTTTTGGGAGGCACATTTTGGCAAGGCAGCCATTTGGAATCAGTATGATATTGCTTGCACAGTACAATAGTAAGAAACAAAAATGGAATCTCAGACTTTCCATCTGAGTTTCACTTCACTTGATGGTTTCGCTTTTGAAATCCGACCTCTGTATGCGACACGAATACTTTTTTGTTTTTAGGTAAATGAAGTTGATATGATTTATATATTAGTTTTTTTGTGTTCAAACGTGAATCTTGGGAACCAAGACATTTCTGCAGAATTCTTAGTTAGTCACGAAACATTATAACATATCCGAGGAGCGATATTGTCCCAGTTCATTGTATCATTATCTTTGAACACTTCATACTTATTGGCGAGAATTCTTCATCAATTTTATACATAAATATTTGGCATAGATTTTATTATTCTTTAGTCAAAAGAGAAATTTAGAAGTGACTTCTGCTTACGTTTCAAAGCTATCTTCTTTTATTGAATATGTAACCTGGATTAAAAAAATTGAATTAGTCCAAACCCCTAAAATGATCCTTGCATTCAAACTAAGGAGTTGAATATTCTTGTAGTCTATGATAGGTGACAATGTTTTAGCAACTCCTTTGATAGAAGAAAACGTGCCATATGATATTAGGCATACTGTCCTAAGTACAAAACTTGGTCATACTAATTTTGTTAGTTGAGTTGTCCATTCATTTTTGGTGAGGAAGGTAGATCAAGCAATATGAAACCCTATGAAAAAGTGTAGAAGAAGATTGAAAATGAAGTTATTATGCGGGACCTCGTGATTAACAATTCACCCAAAAATTTAGTTACTAATAGAGTATAATGGCACCTTGCAATTCATGTAGTCAACCGTTGTTGTTGTTGGTTACCCTTTTATTTCGGCTGGTGAATGACTTGTCAAGTTAATTTTAGTTTTTATTTTTCATTCGTTTTTGTCAGCTTGAAGAATACAAGAGGGTGATCCTATATGTGTATATATAACCAACTCACTGACATGAAAGTCTACTGGTTTTATTAATTTTACTTCGTGTGAAAATTGAGAACGAAAGAAAAAAAAAACAATTACAAGTATTGAAAGAGATGGCTCAAAGTGTAAGGCTTGACTGTATTGGAGTGCCAGAGCTGAGCAGCAAACTGTTTGTATGCAAATTCAGTGAAATGGAAAGAATCCCAAAACAAGTAGTGACTTGGTTCCTCACACAATTCAAACTGCTTCTGCCCTCTTCTTCCTCCACAACTTGACTCTCCTCTGTATGGCCCTGATCCACAACATGCTCTTTTCCCTTCCTTCAAACCTTCATCATCCACAACTTCCACATTCATTACTCAATCAAAGCACAGCTCATGAATCAAAACTCACCATTGACTTCATTAATTAACTTAAACTTAGATAGGTAGCCCATACGTGGTTGATTGGGGGGAATGCTAAAATTGGGGGGGGGGGACATGAAAGTGGGCCCCACTTCTAATGACAAAGCTTCACATGAGCGAGCCGGCTTGTTATGTCTCTATCTCTTTCTTTTACGTGGAATCTAATTATCAAAACAAATAAGCAAAAAACATTTAGAAAGTCCGGACGTTTTAAAAGGCATCAGAGAGGCAAATTAGAGGGCCTTAGCCTGTTAAAAGCAGCCCTATGGGATCACATAAGAGGAGCCCTGTGGAAAGTGGAACTGGTCCCTCAATGTAAGTGCCAATGTTACGAGTGCAACCCCACAGAAAGAACTCATATTAAAAGACTAGCATATTAGGTAGATAGGAGAACCCACTGAACTTATAAACCTCACTTCTATTGTGAGGCTATCTAACGTGGGACTCATAACACTATGCATATCCGCTAAACACGTGTGTATCTCAGAAATGAAGGTAAATCACTTTTTAGAACGGTTGCTGCATTCGTCATCAATTGTTAAGGTGATTAGTGAAAGATGTTCAGTCTCTCAACAACTATCTATCAGATATCTCAAGTGAAGTGCAGTATAGGGAATTTAAATTCGTGTATGAATGTGAATTATAGGTTACCAAATTTGGAGGGATGAATGATGCGTTGAATGGCATCAGTATGGAGATCATAGAGAGAATATCTGAAGCCGGGGAGGCGTTTGTGAAGTTGAGAGAGAGCAAGAGAGAGAGCTCGATTGTGTAACAGAGAAAGCTGTGAGAGTTTATGAAAGCAAGTTCCATTCGCACTTGGCTCAAGCAATCTGGTTCCGGGAAGACATCCCAATGGCAAGCTGTTGATAACTCCGAATTTTCTTCCTCCTTTATTGTATATTTCCTGTACGAGCAAATATATATTTGCCAGAGCATAAATTGAATTCAATCAGTTATTGAAGTCCCACGTCAAAATTGGGTTTAAATGAAGTACCCATCAAATTGGGTTTAAGCGACTCCATAGAGATAGATAGAAAGACAAAGCTAATATATATAAATATAATTCAATTCAGTGAAGCCTAATTTGGTACCTGGATGAGGGAAGTGAAGTTGCCGATGACCATGGAGACGTAGTGGGAGGGAGAGAAAGAGTTGAAGAAACGGGAAGAAGCGAGGAAAGGGCTGAGATAATCATTATTGCCAATGCTGAACAAGTAAACTGCCTTTGATAGCACTTGTTTTGATTCCCTCCTTCCCAGTTCCTGCCTCAGCCTTCTCTCTACTTTCATGAAGTATTTTGCTTGCGTCCTCAGGGGAATCACCTTCATGTTCACCGTTCACCATCACTTGCAAGTTATATCTAAAATCAAAACGTTGACTATAAAATAGAACTTGTTAATACTCAGAATCTTTTACCGTCAAGGATACTTTCATTTTCACATTGATCTTTCAAGTTTAAAACCTATGAATTTAATCTTTAAAGTTTCCTTTTATTCAAAATATTAGTTGTTGTAATTGGATCCGTTTAGGAAAGCTGCGGAGAAGTTCTTTTACCATTTACGAGGTAAATGTGTGAAGGAGATTATCTCGTTTTGTGAAAAAATACGATTAAACGTGCTTATGGGATGTTCAGAAGATTTGCCAAACACCCCCAATAAAAGCATGGACAAGTTTATCACATGATATGAGGACGAAAACCATTTATTTTAAATTTAAACGACTAAAAATAAAATAAGGTTAAACTCAATGGATCAAAGATTATATTAAACCATTTTAAATTTAGTAGATATCAATAAAGATACAATTATTGGTCATTTTGGCCCAAGATTATTTGTTAATTGAGGTTAATTATATTTGGTGAGGATAAGTATAAAAATAACCAGGTTCAATGAAGCTTTTTAATGCTAGTTCTCACTTCTCAGATGCCAAAAGTTGGGATCTAGTGTCTGTAGAAGTTTCTTTTAACTTCAAATTCATTTTTTAAGTTTGTATTATAAGACAAAAAAAATAACAAGTCAATTTAAAGACATTTATAAAGAAGGATTTAAAATTTTGGAATTATTTTGAATGATTAAAAAAGGACTCTTAAATTATGTTTTTATAGTTTGAATTTTTAATGTCTAAATTATTAAAAAAATTTAAATTTTGTGGCATTCCGAATAACATCTTTAAATTGAATTCTCTGATTAGAATTTGCTATAAAAATTACAAGCTATTTATCCATAAAAAGATAAATAATTGAATCTCTTGTAAATTGTAATAATGTAAAGTTATATGGTTAAAGACAAAGGAAAACGTATTCATTTTTTTTTGTTTTATTTAAATGTGCAACGTAGAATTACACAAAAATGTAAATTATCCAAGCTATAGCTGGTGCATGGTAAAGCAATAACTATAATACTAATAGCAATAAATAAAGTGAAAAAAGCATTTTGGATTTTAAATTGAGGCTCAAATTCAATGTGACTCGACACTTGCGGGAGGCTAGCTTATTAGCAAGCTACCCATTGAGTAATGCTTATCTGCCATGAGAGTGTCATATTATTTATAATTTTTTTTATAAATATACAATAATTTATATCATTTTAATATGACTCATTTAAAATAATTTACAATTTGTTTTTATTTCAATATCTCCTCCCATCCATTTATGTTTTTCCTATGTTCTTGTGGACTCATTTTCTTGTTGCTTTTCTTAAAGTGAATCATGCATTTAAGTATTTAACATTTTTTATATCCTTAAAGTTTCATACTTTTTTTATTTAAAAGCAAACAGTTTAAGGGTACAAATATGATCAATCTTACTCTCTACTTATAATAGAGTTTGTGTGTTATTAAACTACAAGATGATTGACTGGGTTTAGGACATTTTTAATGTGAATTAGTCTAAAATGAATTTTTTTATTTTTAAATATTTGATTATCCTGCATACTTAAATTTTTTAAAAAATATTTAGATAAAACCTAAAGTAGGAGGGAAATGCTAGATCATTCTCTCTATAGATGTCGCCTTTAAAGTGCCTGTTTGGGAAGTCATTAAAAAAATAATTTTACGTGAGTTGAAGTAACTATGTGAAAAGATTTTTATCTCAATTCATATACAACGTGAAGGAAAAAAAGAAAAAAAATGTTTCTAAACACTCCATAATGTTGAGTTAAAAGTCATATGAAAGAGACACATTCTACGCGTATTCCCAACTTTAGAATCAGTCTTTTACCACTTTTAGTATCACACACTAGCATTATCTGAAACTGCAATTAGGAAGATTTTAAGGTTTAAGGTTGAGCAGTATTAGCTACTAAGAACACAAATTAAATGGTTAATACAAATATTTATGATGAAAATCGTTGATTTTAAACATGGTAACCAAAATCGAAAGATCACATGCCGGACTAACCCGTAAATGGAACTGAAAAAAAAAACATATGAATGAAAGGAATATATACTTACCGAACCTTGAAAGGTTTGAACAAGAGTACCAGCACCGGCAGAGGCAAAATTCACTCCATTGTAATACTTGTTATTCCCAGGTTGGAGAAACGGCTCAATCAATGGCAGATTTGCATATTCAGCTTCATCCAAGCAAAATCAAACCTTAAGCAAACCAAATCCCAGAATGGAATCGAACTAATTACTAATGCTGCACTGATAAATGTTACCTATGAAGTCCGATATGAGGCGGCCGTCTGAGAACCTGCCGGTGGGGAACTTGAAGTAGGTTTCGCCGTAAGGCCAGAAATTGGCCTGGTCCAGAGTTGTGGTGTTGATGTAATTGTTGTTCCCTGCGTCCAGCAATGAATCTCCGAAGATGAACAGGGCAGCTCCGTTTCCTCTCATCTCACCACTCTGCTTCCATCCATGGCTTCCAGATGCAAACAGGGCAGCTTCCAAGAACAGGACGAAGAAGAAGACAACAACGCGAGCTTCCAGCTCCTTCTTCATCATCATGATGAGGTTCTTTTCTGATTATGATTTATCACAAAGCCTCCATCTTTATAGTAAATAACAATAATGCGGACTTACCAAGACTCTGTTTCTTTCTGTGTGAGAGAGTTCCGTAAGATTAGTAGTCAACGCAAATAGAAGAAATTGCGTGCTTCACAGATAAACACAGCCTTTGATTTTTAAAAATCATGATAATGTGTCCGTTTGGAAATACGGTAGAGAAGTACTTTTATGTAAATTGAGATAAATATGTAGAGAAGATTATTTCGTTTGGCGGAAAAACACTTTTGAACGTACTTTTGGGAAGTAAATAAATTTTTCCATACAAGCACAATATAATATTGGGTCAATAACCTTGAGGGTAAAATGGTCCATATTTTATTATATTATAGAATTTAATATTTCATATAAAATAAAAAGTTTAGGACTAAAACTATACTGGTGTGTTTAGGAGAGAAATGAGTTTACGGATTTTTAGATGTTTTGCTGATTTTGAGATGATTTTTATGGATTTAGATATGGTTTTATCTCAATTTGTATGTATCGTTTTAAGAATGGAGTTCCCAAACAAAGCCATTGCTCAAAACCAAAACAAAGATAAATTTAATAAATCAAATATTGAATTGACTCTGTAATATTATTGTCAGCATAACAATTATTCTTGTTTAACTTGATATATTTACTTGTTGAAGTGGTATTTTATAAATGTTTATGAATAATGTACCTTCAGTGTTTTTTATAATATGGGACTCATATTCTCTGTGATTTTTTATTTGAAAGATTTTTAAAACAATTTAAGGGCTTGTACTGTCTCTCCAAAATCCATTCATACGTTTATCGAGACAAAATTCCTTTCATATATTTATATTGGAATCTATGATCGTTCTCCTAACGGACTTCCCAAACAAACCTTAAATTGTGAATGAAACAGCATGGAGTGTGGGAAATGAAACTTTTTGCCCTTGTGTGACTAATGTCTATATTTGGCTAAGTTTCTGATAAGTTCAAAGTATATTTAACAGTGTTTTTTATAAAATGAAATAATATTCTTTATATATTTACTTTGATTTAAGTAAAAAATTTCTCTACCCGTTTCTAAATGGTTGAAAGTGATTAGGAGGTCTAATTTATTAAAAAAATTATTTATTTAACGGGGGAAAGGAAAGAAATAAAGAAAACATGCGGAGAAAGTGAAGTTGTTGAATTTAAGCGAAGTCTATCATGTCATGTCGTTTTCACTCACAAACGTAGTTCTGTACAACGTGTCGCCATCTTGTTGGACTGTAACTCCTCTATGTTCCCATCTAATCATCCCTCCTTTACCCAAATAAAAATATATTTATTTTTTTTTAAAAAAATCAACATGTGATTGCCTTTTGCCTTTCCCGCCTAATCTATCCAGTTCTTACTGCATCATATCCTTGTTTGTAATTTACAGTAAATTAGAGTTTCTATTTAGGGGAAAAATCATTTACCTTCCTTAATTTGAATGAGGTGATTGAGGGTGATTTATATTTTGAAGGAATGACATATAACTCACCGTTAAATTTTACATCATATGGTCCTTTTTATATACGATGACCATCAAATCAAATAAAAGAAATTGTCGGTTAAATTTAGTTAAAACGAATAAATACACAAGAGATGTAATTTTTTAAAGGGTGAAGGTGCTAAAATACTCATGTTAAAATGTTAAAAAGGTATATGGCACCATATTAAATTTTTTGGTGCAAAAATACCCATGACCGTTAACTGCACAAACGTCCGTCTGCAAATGTTTTTTGTCTATGGTAAATGTGCTAAAATACCCATGTAAACATGTTAAAAGGGCATCTGGCACCATCTTAAATTTTTTGGTGCAAAAATACTCATGTTAAATTGAAAATAAAATTAAAATGCCATGACCGTTAACTAATGCAATCTTAAATTTTTTGGTGCAAAAATACTCATCTTAAAATGCCATCTTAAATTTGACGGGTTGGAGTCGAACCGGTCAACTCGGTTGTGACCCGGGGTCAACTCGGAAAACCCGGTCAACTTTTCATTTTTATTTGTTTAAATATTTTTTACTTTTTACAAAATTTTATTAGGATGAAGATGAATTTGTTGGATTAAAATGTGATATGAACAATAAAATCTAAGAAATATGAATTATAGTTTGAGGGATTATGATTTTCGTTATCAATGGAAGGCATATATACGTTCGAGAAAAAATAGGAGGTGCTTTTATCCCATTTGTAGAATTCATGGAGGATAACATTTTGGTGTTTGAAGTGGAAAAACAAAACGTGAGAATGAAAAACTAAATGTCCCCTTACCATATATATATTTTGATATTTTGTTAGAATGAATATTTTGAAACTGTAAACAATATTGGATGATAGATGATCTACAAGTATATTATTGATTTGGTAATTGTTATTTTGTCAATAATGTAATTTACTACTTATTTTTTGAAAATTTCAATTTTAGATAGTTTAATTGTGTCAATGTGTGATAATATTTATTTTTTTAATTTTTTATTCTTCACCGGTCTGACCCCCGGTTTGACTTCGGTCTGATCCACTGACCCTTAACCCACTGCCTTGTTCGGTTCAGTCACCGGTCCGGTTTTGATAACCTTGGTAAATTGAAACAAGCAAT
Source organism: Vachellia pachyceras (assembly GCA_025593235.1). Classification (NCBI taxonomy): domain Eukaryota; kingdom Viridiplantae; phylum Streptophyta; class Magnoliopsida; order Fabales; family Fabaceae; genus Vachellia; species Vachellia pachyceras. The sequence goes on along the minus strand of JANTPZ010083366.1, from coordinate 2,018 downwards.
CTATACAAAACCTAGGTTTTACCTCAAAACCGAGGTTTTGTCCAAGCAAAAAAAAAATTCTCAAAAGCTATTTTAGTTACAAAACCTCAGTTTGAAACCTGGGTTTTCTCTTTCATATTTTCTCTCTTTCTCTTTTTTACTTTCCTCTTTCCTACCCACTTTTTTGCCTCGGAATCCGTAAAAGTTAATAACTTCCCAAACATAAATCACTTTTCAAAACCTAGGCTTTGCCTCGGAATCTGTAAAAGTTATTTTTCAATATCTATTCTCTAAAACCTAGGTTTTACCTCAAAATCTGTAAAAGCTAGTTTCAACATTATATCCAAACAAACTCTTAGTTGCATAATATAAAGCTTCAAAAAGGGAATCCACCTATTGATTTAGTAGAATCATCTATTAGCCTCCCATTTGAGTCTTGAATCACCATCGAAATTGCCGATGTTCCCTCGTCTTCCTCAAAAGCACAGTCTGTACTAACTTTCAGTTCATTACCTTCTGGTTTAATCCACTTCGTTTCATTTCCAAGCTTACATGATTTATTTGTTTTCCTAATTTCTGAAAGAACAGTGGTTAATAACAAAATCAGAATAACAAATAGCAAAGTTAGAGCAGTAAATAGGGACTGCTGCTACATGTTTCAAATAATTGCTCAGTCTTCGATCACTTCTTACTTGTTTGGTTTTGCTATTTATTTCTTTAATCCCCTTAGAGTACATGTATTGTATTCGTTGCGTCGTGAATGATTAATCCCTTTCTTCAAACTCAGTCCCTATTGATATGTTATTTATTATTTTAATTTCATTATTAACTAATTTCGTATTGAAAAACGTGAGCGTATTATCTTTTTGCAACATTTAGAGGCTGCCTTGAAATTATTAATTTTTACCCTAGTTTCTTCTTCCTTTTGCGGACAACTTTCTTCTGGATACTAATTGAAAGTGTGTATTTTGATATTTTTCTTAGCTAAAAGTTTTGGCTATTTCCCTAACCCACTATATCTTGAGCTAGCATATGTTTACCATGTGTGCTTTTAATAGTGAGTTTCAGCAATTTTGATGGGTCCGTTTGGCAACTCGTGGAGAAGTGTTTTTACCATTTATGAGATAAATGTATAACGAAGATTATCTTGTTTTACATAAAAACGTTGTTGAACATATGTTTGACTTTAAATTTGTTATAAGACTTGTGTTCATAGTTCAAACATTTTAATATGAGTTGTTCTTATTTATAACTTGTTGTGTCCAGAACCAGAGAGGATCTCCAAAAGTTATTTGTTAGCTGCACCATTCTTGCAAGTTGTTATGGCATCATCAAATTAGATCTGTCATTGAGTGTCTAATTTGTTGGTTATGTCTTATTTTATTATATTTTCTAATATTGTGTTTAGTTTAAAAGATTTTGCTTACGAAATATATATCTCTGATGACAAGTATGCAGGCACCTGTTTGAATATTGGCTGCGTTTGGTATTCCGTTAGGAATGCCGTTTTGACTCCCAAAATCCATTCTCACGCAAGCCGAGACAAAATTCCTCTCACATAAAGTACCTCGGAATCTGTATCCATTTTCTCAACGGGTTTCCAAACGAAGCCACTGTGTTTCTCTTCTTTGTCAATCATTTATTTATTTTTATTTACTTCAAAAGCATTATGTAAACGACAAAGGGTACGTCTCATTTAAAATCATATCATCATAATCATGTAATATTCTAAATTGACTAATTAACTACCTCCCATTAAGTGATATATCTAAGTAATAATTTGTTTCATTAATATAATATTATCATAGAGTGCTAATTTCACTATGGGTTAAACCGTGAAGGGGCCTTGATTAACGGAGATTAAAAGTCTAATAAGGTTAATTAAATCAAAAGTTGTCAGGCTATGCTACCGATATGGCATATAGAGCCGGTAAAACGGGTTCAGCCCGCGGGTTGAGCCCGCCAACCCGCGGGCTGAGGCGGGTTCGGGCCGCCTAAATGGCGGCCCGTCAAAAAACGGGCCAAACGGGCTCAGCCCG
>JANTPZ010083364.1:0-18528 GCA_025593235.1 Vachellia pachyceras | reverse complement strand
ATTATGTGGCATGTGGAAGATTGATCAAGGGTAAATATAAAACTATTTATTGGTCTCCTTGTGCGGCTCATTGTTTAAATCTTATTTTAAGAGACATTTCTTCCATGCCTCATGTGTCTGAACTTGCAAAAAAGGCATCGAAAATCATAGTTTTTGCATATAATCATATGATATTCTTGTCTTGGCTAAGGAAAAGACCTGGTTGGAAGGAAATTGTGCGCCCTGGTGTGACAAGATTTGCTACCACATTCATCACTTTGCATAGTATATATTTACATAAACATGATTTACAGGCTTTAATCATCGATAATCATTTTGTACATCATAAATTAGCAAGCACCGAAGCTGGGAAAACATTTAGTGCAATTATATTAGATAATCGGTTTTGGAATGATTGCTACCAAATTGTGAAAATCGTGTCTCCTCTAATAAGATTGCTGAGGATTGTTGATTCGGATGACAAGCCGTCAATGCCTTATGTCTATGAAGGCATGCAAAGGGCAAAGAATGCCATCAAGGGCATGTTTCAAGGGAAAAAGGACTTGTACAAGCCTTATACAAACATCATTAAATCTCGATGGGATAAGCATTTGAAGAATCAACTTCATGCAGCAACATACATGTTGAATCCTGCATTCTTGTATAGTCCTGACTTTGTGAGGAAGCACAAATTAATGCAATCGGTGATTGATTTGTTTGAGTCTAGTTCACCTGAAGATGATGACAACAATATTGTAATGATGCAGCAACTTAGTATCTATCGCGATTGTAAGGAATCATTTGATAGAGATTCATGTGATAAGGCAGCGCAAAAACTTGTGCCTCATAAGTACATTTAATTTGATATTTGAATTCACATATCAATACATATTAAATCTAAACTAAATGTTGTTTACTTTATTATACAAACGAGTTGGTGGTTATATTATGAGAGTTCAGTGCCAGAGTTGCAGCAAATTGCTAAACGTATCTTAATACAAACTTCTTTCTCTTCTGGATGTGAAAGAAATTGGAGTTTATTTGAATGCATCCACACTAAGAGAAGAAATAGATTAGACCATGAAAGGCTTAATGACTTGGTTTTCACAAACTACAATCTAAGATTAAAGTATAGGTAATATATAATTAACTTATGGATGGTTTTATATTTTTAATAAATATATTTCATTACTAACTATATTATTCTTTTATTTTTTTTCGTTGTAGGAATACATTGAAAAAGAGGACTGAAATTTATGATCCGATTAATTATGAATCAATTGATCAATTGTATCATTGGGTGGTTGAAGGAGACCCTACTCCTGAATTTGATAATCCACAAGAGGCAGATGATGAACTTGGGAAAATTGCAAGAGATTATGGAGGTTTATAACTATATTTGATTGTTTTACATTGATCAAGATTAGTTACATTTTTAACTTTACGAATTGAATTAACCATGTTCTTACTTTTTAATTTACTTTACATATATAGGTGATGCAAATATGATCATTACCGGCCCCTGATCTTTAAATGATGATGATGATATTGCTCCTGCCGCTTCACCTCCTAATGTCTCAATACCTACAGATTTAAGTGATGTTACTGCTAATTTTGGAGTTGATGATTATTAGTCTAAATGTTAAAGAATTACAGGTGAAATATTTTGATATCATACAAATATATTTCGATATTTTGTAAGGATTTTTTTTTTGAAATTATAAAAAGTATTGGATGATAGATAAGTTAAAAAGTATATGGTTAGTTTGTGAATTGTTAGTAATAGTGTTTACTATTTTTATTTGGAATTGTATTTTTTTGATTTTTTTAATTCTTTACCGGTCTGACCCCTGGTTTGACTCCGGTCTGACCCACTACCTTGCCCGGTAGGGTTGGGAATGCGGGCCAGCCCGCCAACCCTCTTCCCTGGTGGAGGGTTGGGGTTCCCCAGCACGAGCCCGCTAGCCAGCCAAAATATTATTTTATTTTATTTTTTAGAAAAATAATTTTTTTCTATTTTTTGCCCAATTTTCTTATAAGTTTGCATATTTTTATTATTCTCTTTCTAATATTATCAATAAGTGTTAACTACTTTCCTAAAAATAGAATTTAATGTTACCTTTTCTTTTGTAAAAATATCGGGATTTAAAAAAGCAAAAAACATACAAAATAATTTTTTTAAAAAAATAAAAAAAGAGCGGGTTAGGCGGGCTGACCCGCCAACCCGCGGGCTCACCTTGACAGGCTAACGGGTTCGGCCCGCGGGCTCAACCCGTATTCCCATCCCTATTACCCAGTTCAATCATCGATCCAGGTTTAATAACTTTGGTAATAAGGCAGTCATAAACCCTATGATGTAAAGATACACGGTACCTTATTTATAAATTTAACTTACAAAAAAATAAAGCAGATGGCACAAGATATGTCTTATCTACCCTACTAGTTAATTTCACTTCCCAATAATCTGGACAAAATACTTTACATTAACTTTTCCCTTATTGATTCATGGTCTAACTTTTAAAAAAATGAAGCATACGATTTGATAAGACATCTCTATGCTTGAAGTGTCTTTTAATTATTGGTGCGCATGAAATGACTGAGAATTCATTAAAGAATATAAACAAATTAAAACCGTTGGAGCACACATGGTTTAGGGTTAAAGCGGTGTATATATATTTTTCGGTGACAAAAGCAGTATATATTTGGTTTACATTCTTCATCCTTCTCATTCTTCGTCCGATCCAGTCCTGCCACTGCCAGTAGGCTCATCCGTACAAAATGAAAACCGACAATCTTTACGATAACTCAAATTTAATCCAATAAATCATGAAAAGCTTTACTCTAGTAATTTTCACTACTTTCTTTTCTTTTTTGTGTGTAAAAATTATTACTTTTTAAACAAATGAAATAATTTAATTTACTATCTATATTGGTTGTTTTGGTGCAAGTATTTCTCTTGTTGCTTACTTGAACATTCCATCTACAATGTTAAAAGTTACAGCTTTTATTGAGAGAAATTTATGATTAAGTTCCAAATAAAGGAATTAATAGAGGGGCACGTGCATCTAATATATCATAAACAGTATCTGTTTATGGGGTATTTGCCGACTTCAAAATGTTTTACATATCATAAACTTTACCTTTGGTGTTTGGTTGGCCATGCGCATTATTCTATCATTTTTACCTTGTTTATTTCTTCAAGGAAACACAAAAGAACATTAACGTGAATCCCGACCATCCCATGAATAAATAAAGCACATCTCCACTAACCACGGTCACTTGCGAATTTAACGACGGTTAACTTACCCCTCTCATGATCCTGCGATTTGCTCCAATCGAATGGCTTGTCCACATACATCAGATGCCGCGCCCCTCCATAAATACCCCACCTGGCCTCCGTTTCGCTGATGGAAACACACCCTGAACTGTGAGCTTAAATCTTTGGTATACACATCACCAACCTCTCAGGTGTTTGCTTCACCATCTGGTAAATATTTGTCATGTAAGCCAACTCTTTGCCCCCAATTCTTTTGATCATATATCTGGTAATTCTTTTTCAGGTAAATTTTATTATGGTTTAAAATTGAGAGGCTTTAATAAAATGTGCGTGCAAAGTGCGATTGTATATTTATTTCTGATGGGAAGAAAAAGGATTGTATATTTATTTACATGGCCGATTTATTTGTTAGAACCGCTTTGGTTTGATTCTCTACAATTACCCTTTTATAATTCTCTCTTTCTGAACTCAACCGCTATCGTGATTGGTATATGCAGGGATGGGTTCAAGGGCCAAAAATTGTCTTGCATATCATGCAGGTCCTGCTTCGCATGGTGATGATGATGATGACAAGAAGAAGGAGCAGAAGAAGGAGGAGCAGAAGAAGGAGGAGGAGGAGGAGGAGGAGGAGGAGGAGAAACCGACCAAGAGAAGCACCAGCAAGAAGCCAACCCTTGCGGACATGGCGGCGAAACGTGAATAATTATTTTCTCAGATATATATATCCTTATTAATATCCATGTCTTCATGTTATAACTTCTTGTCGCCTATGATTTTTCCTCCGTTTTGGTCAGTTGTTTCTCCATTTCTCAGAAACTTGCGTTTTTCATAACCATAAAAAAAAAATGTCAGTTGTTTTCGATTTTACCTGTGTGGAAGATACATGTTTTCCTTTATGTAATTTTGAGAGGAGTATGTGATTTGTTCCGTTTTTCTTATTTGGTGGGTTCGTCATGTTTTATTAGGAAATTTAGAACAAGTATAGATTATTTTCATTGCAAATTTTAATTCCGATTGGGTTGGTACCGCTTGTGCCTATGAGCCACGGCCTTGCCGATTAATTGCTGCCCTTGCCCTTACCGCTTTCTTTTCTGCCCTTGCCAATACATTATTGAGAGTCCCGTTTTCGCAATCCAACTAAACTATTTAGCAAGACCATGGTTGTCATGTTTACCATAAAATACGTGTAGACAATGTTCATTTAGCAAGATTCTCAAACATCTGTATTTATAACTTTTTTAATGACAAGAAAAAGTAAACTTCTGCTGTGGATCGCTCCTGGTTTGCACTCTCACTTCTCCATGCAAACTCGATCGATAGGGAAGACATTTTGAGCCTCACGAAGGAGAACAAGGGATTGTGAATAAAGAAAGAAGTGGGATGAGGTGTCAATCTCCGCGGACCAATCACTCTTCATTGAAAATATGCCCATTGTGAATAAAGAAAGAAGTGAATGTGAATCTTTTTCCATAACCGAGAGAAAAAAAAACAGGACAGGGGATCGGCAAGGCCGTGGCTCATAGGCACAAGCGGTAGCATGGAATTCACAGTCGCACACACATTCGGTCAGCATTCTTGACATTCAATCCGATTCAACCAAAGCAGGACACGTAAATTAGAGCAACCCACTGAATAAGCTGCTGATCGGACCTCTCTATAACGCAAGTACCACATCGCATTTTAAATGTTTATAAGTATTATTTGCATGTGCCAAAAATATATAATGCTTGACGTACTATTAGTAAAAGTTTATGGATATTTTTACATGTTAACCCTTTTATGAAATTAAAGATATTAACTACATTACTTTAAAATATTTGTAATTATAATTTTACTTGAAAAATTATAAACTAATATATAATATAATTAGATATAGAAATAAATAATTTTAAATAATACATTACCATGTTTACCATAAAATAAGTACAGGGTTACAGACAATGGTTATTTAGCACGACTCTCAAATAGCTGTATTTATAACGTTGGCCAGAAAAAGGTATTTATAACTTTTTTAAAAATTAAATATTCGACTTTTATTTTCAAAAACAACCACCAAGTTTTAATTTAACATTTAACAAGTTTGTTTAAAATAACCATAAAAAGTTCTAATTATATTTTTTTTTTCAAGAACATACTGGCATTGTGGTGATTTTTCCCTTGTTTATTTTTACGTGTTATTTTTTTTAGCATCCATTCGTTTATTAATTCCTTGGTATCAAAACGGACTGAATCGATTTGGTCGCTTGATTAACATTAAATCAATAACGTTTTTTTTTGTTTCGAGGTGATACTGAAGATTGTTTTAGGCAAAAAAAATAATAATAACATGATATCTGCAATCTTATTAAAATCACATAATTTTATTTTCGATTGAATTATCTATGAAAATTTTAAAAATTGAGAAAATTTTGATTTAATTTAGTGAAATTAAAAAATTTAGGTATTTGTTTTTTTTTAAAATGGGATGTGGAGAGAAAGCAGAAGAGAATGTAGGAGATTATGAAGGGACACTTTAATATTTTTAAATTTATATTTTAGAGTTTGATCCTTTAAATAAATAGTATTTTTTATGGTTATTCTCATTAAATATTACTTCTTTCTGTCCTTAGTCTAATTTTCCAAATTATTATCTATTCTTGAATCATTAAAGACCTCTTTTGAATAGGCCTTTAATTTTACAAATTTATTTGATTGATCTAATATGAATTAAGTCCAAACATAACTCAATCCAAACACACAAACGTCCCTTGGTCTTAACATTCCCTTTATTTTATAAGAGAAATATTTACATACTTCTATAATATCACGTTATCTATATTTTATGCAATGAAAATCTTTCAAGTGTCTCTCATTATACATGACAGCTGGTACATTAGATAGTGGTTAAGTTTCTTCCTTTATCAGTTAGTTAGTTTGTTTGTAAGTTTGTTACTGTGCAGTTATACTTTAGTTAGAAAGTCTGGTTTATTATTTATGTAACTGAGCCACGTGTATAAAAGAGAGGCTTGTCCTTCATGATTCAGATGTGATAATGAATATATAGTATTGACAGCTATCAGACTCCTTTTGGCTTTCGTCTTCTTCTTGGCTTCCGTCTTCTTCTTTTCTCTTGATATTTCATCTTCTTCCTCTCATCTTTCTTGAGCAGATCGTGTCATGGTATCAGAGCGGCGATGAGTACCTCTGCAGCTACGGATTCTACCAATGCGAGGATGTCAAACTCCTCCTCATCTACAAGCGATACTGTAGCTGTTACAAGCCAGATCGCAGATCCTGTTCAGGTTCTCGCAAGCCTCTATTATTTGCATCCAAATGAAAACCCGTCCCTTGTTCTTGTAAGTCTCGTTCTTAACGGCTCAAATTATCATACCTGGTCTAGAGTCATGATAATCGCCCTACAATCCAAGAATGAGCTAAGTTTTGTCGATGGTTCCATCACCGCACCACTAAGTTCAGATCCACTCTACCCTACTTGGCTCCGCTGCAACACAATGGTAAGTACTTGGATTACGCGGTCTATGTCTCCTACCATTGCTCAAAGCATCCTGTGGCTGGATAAAGCTTATGATATATGGACATATCTAAGGGATCGGTTCGCTCAGAGTGATATTTTTCGCGTTGCTGAACTCCATGAGGAGATTTTCCCATTTAAACAGGGAGATCTTATGGTCAGCGATTATTTTACCAAGTTAAAAATACTTTGGGATGAATTTGTTAGCCTCCACCCTATTACATGATGTTCTTGCAATTTTTTGTGTTGTTGCAACAAATATCATGAGCAGGACTACGCTATTCGTTTCTTGAAGGGCCTTAACGACCGGTTTGCTAATGTCAAGTCTCAGATCATGCTATTGGGTCCCTTACCATTGGTCAACAAAATTTTTTCATTAATTCTACAGCAAGAACGTAAAATGCACTTGGGAACAGAAGCTGTGGTTCTGTTCAACAAAGGTCCCCCGAGGTACTCTGGCATGTCTTCAAAGGGTCAGACCAAGGACTCAAATGCCAAATTCTGTATATACTCCCATCGACCAAGGCACACTGTTGAGATTTGTTATTGTAAACATGGTTTTCCATTGGGTTTTAAGTTCCGAAATTCCGCGACAGCATCGACTTACCATTTCCAGTTTCAGGATTCATCTACTGTACCAGAACAAAAACATATACCTCCTAGCATCTCTCCAGGTCCCTCACCACAATTTATACCAGAACAATATTACAAGCTATTGCAACTTGTTCAGTCTGCCTCACCCTCTACTCAATCAGCTCCGTTGACCACTTCTACTGCTAACACACCTACTATACACAATCTCAGCTCATTTCCTTCAGCAAATAATACTTCAGGTAATGCTTTTTCCATCTCTATACGCGACTCTTGGATCATTGATACAGGGGCCACCGACCATGTTTGTCACTCTCTCCACTTGTATTCGGAATATAGATACATTTCTCCTATTTCTATCAAACTTCCTAATAACAGTCATATAACTGCTACCATTTCAGGAACCATATGCCTTTCAGATTCTTTAAAGCTTAGTAATGTCTTCTATATCCCTGACTTTGCATTCAATATTTTATCCATCTCAAGGCTCACATTATCCACCTTTTGCTGCTTCTTATTCATGTCTTCTATTTGTTACATTCATGCCCTTTCCCTTGGAGGACGATTGGTACAGCTGATGTAATTGAAGGGTTATACATTCTCCATCCTGCTAAACTCAAGCATTTAGTAGCCACCTCAATTTCTACGGTTCCAGCCTCTTCATCACCATTTGATTTGTGGCATCATCATTTGGGCCACACCTCACACTCCATCTTGAAGCTTTTACATAAACAATGCCCTGCAATTTCTTATAAGACTTGACATGAGCCATGTGATGTTTGTCATATGTCTAAACAAAAACGCTTGACTTTCCCAGTGAGCACTTCTACCAGCAATAAAATTTTTTTTCCTCATTCATGTTGACATTTCGGCCCTTTTTCAATTCCCTCAATTAGAGGTTTTAAATACTTCTTGACCATTGTAGATGATTACAGTCGTTTTACTTGGGTATTTTTCATGAATTCGAAATTTGAGGTCAGAATACATCTTCAGTCATTTATCTCTTTTGTTGAAAACCAGTTTGCTAACATAGTTCAAACCATTCGATCGGACAATGGGCTTGAATTTTGTATGAATTCATTTTATCAGTCCAAGGGTATTATTCACCAAACATCATGTACCTATACTCCACAACAAAATGGGGTTGTTGAAAGAAAGCATCAATATATAATGAGTGTTGCTCGAGCCCTCTTGTTTCAAGCCAAGCTACCCAAACTATACTGGTGTTTTGCTGTTCTCATGCTGCCTTCCTCATCAATAGGCTACCATCTCCCATCATTGACCATAATACACCATTCACCCTACTTTACAATAAAACTCCAGCCTATTGTGATATGAGAGTTTTTGGTTTCCTTTGCTATACCTGCACACCACCAAACCATCGCACTAAACTTGATCCAAGGGTGTTCAAATGCCTTTTCCTCAGATAACGCCTTTTCCTCGGATATCCTGAACATACTAAAGGATATATTCTCCTAAATTTGCAGTCCAATAAAATTTTCATATCCAGAGATGTTACATTCTATGAGTCTTATTTTCCTTATCCTACCATTACCTCACAATTACCCATTATCTCTCTTCCAACTTGTATAGATCCATTAGATTATGATAGCGACCTCTCTCTTGTTCCCTCCCTTCCTAACAATTCAAACCTTGTTCAGATTGAGCCTTCCACCACCTCCAATGCTTCTTCATCTACTCCTCTTTTAGATACACAGAACATTCTTCAACACCACCCCCATGTTCATTGCCACCCACTAGAATTTCACACAGACCACACAAACCACCTTCCTACCTGCAGGATTATCATTGTTCCACCTTCATTACTTCAGCTGCACCATTTTCCTTAGGTAACAAATATCCATTCTCTTCTGCCATTTCTTATGATTCCCTTTCCTCTTCCTATAAACACTTCTGTTTAACTATTTCCTCTGATGATATTCCCAACATATACCGCCAAGCTTCCCAATTTCAACCCTGGAGAGATGTTATGGCTGCTGAAATAATTGCTCTGGAACAGAACCAAACCTGGACTCTCACTCATTTACCCCCTGGGAAATCCCCCATTGGATGTAAATGGGTATACACCAAGAAATATAAGTCAGATGGTATATTGGATAGGTACAAAGCCCGTTTGGTTGCTAAGGGCTTTACACAAACTGAAGGCATAGACTACTTTGACACTTTTTCTCCTTTTGCTAAGATGACTACTGTAAGATTACTTCTTGCTTTAGTTGCTATAAATGGTTGGTATCTCCAACAACTTGATGTGAATAATGCTTTTCTACATGGAAATCTTGATGAGAAGGTTTATATGGTTTTACCCCCTGGCTTTAATTCACCTGATTCATCACTTGTTTGTAAGCTTCAAAAGTCTCTTTATGGTCTCAAACAGGCAAGTAGACAGTGGTTCCAGAAACTATCTTCTGTGCTTATCTCCTTTGGTTATACAGAATCCAAGGCAGATTACTCCTTGTTCATTAAGACTTCCGGCTCTAACTTCACAGCTTGTTTATGTTGATGATATTCTATTAGCTGGTAATGACTTGTGTGAGATTGAATTCATCAAGCAACAACTGGATTCTCGGTTCAAGATTAAAAACTTGGGTGATGTCAAATATTTTTTTGGACTTGAGGTTGCTCGTAGTAAGCATGATATATCCTTATGTCAAAGGAAGTTTGCTTTTGATTTACTTCATGATGCAGGGTACTCAGATTGTAAGCCTTCATCCACTCCCATGGATCGTCATACTAAACTTTGTGCTGATAATGGCACCCCCTTAACAGATAAAACGTCCTATCGCCAATTGGTGGGAAGATTGTTGTATTTGACTATAACACGACCAGATATCTCCTTTGTCACTCAACAATTGTGCCAATTCATGGCAAACCCCACTGACATCCATCTTCAAGCTGCCCATAGAGTTTTGCATTACAATAAGAGTGCCCCAGGCAAGGGACTTTTCTTTCCATCTCATTCAACACCTCAGCTTGGGTTTCAGTGATAGTGATTGGGCAGCCTGTGTAGATTCTCGCCGGTCAATCACTGGTTACTACATTTTCCTAGATAATTCACTCATTTCTTGGAAGACTAAGAAACAACCAACAGTGTCGAGATCCTCTTCTGAAGCTGAGTATAGAGCACTTGCTGTCACCACATGTGAATTACAGTGGTTGCTATATTTACTAGATGATTTTCATGTTTCTCATTCCCGAGTTGCTTTGCTATATTTTGATCATCACTCTGCTGTACAGATTGCTTCCAACCCTACATTTCATGAACGTACCAAACACATAGAATTGGATTGTCACTTGGTACGTGAGAAAGTCCAAAATGATGTTATTCGTCTTCTTCCTATTCGATCCCACAATCATCTAGCTGATCTTTTCACAAAGCCACTGTCTCCAGGTCCCTTTCATTTTCTCCTTTCCAAGCTGGGCATGATCAATATACACGCACCAGCTTTCGGGGGTGACAGCCGGTACATTAGATAGTGGTTAAGTTTCTTCCTTTATCCGTTAGTTTGTTTGGAAGTTTGTTACTGTGCAATTATACTTTAGTTAGAAAGTCTAGTTCATTATTTATGTAACTAAGCCACATGTATAAAAGAGAGGCTTTACTTCATGATTCAGATGTGATAATGAATATACAGTATTGACAGCTATCAGACTCCTTTTGGCTTTCATCTTCTTCTTGGCTTCCGTCTTCTTCTTCTTCTCTCTCGATATTTCGTCTTCTTCCTCTCATCTTTCTTGAGCAGATCGTGTCAATACATCTCATATGAGATCCATACTTAAAGACATTTGAAAAACTTTCATTGGATAAAGTACGGATGATGTGACACTCTAGAAGTATGTAAGTATTTCTCCTTTTTTTATAATGAGAAATGTAGAAGTCACGAAAAAAAATTGAAAATATTGATGATAAAGATAAATATGAGATTAATCAATTTGGCATAAAAGAATATGATCTAATTAATGTGTGGCTGAGAAGTTGAACAACCAAATAATGAGAAGTGACACACTAAATGCTGGGTCATTCATTCCCATAATGGGGGCTACAATTAAAATACAACAAAAAAATGGGGGGAAATAAGTTGAAAAACAATAATAATACAGTTTTGGGAATTGATGAAGCATATATGAATAAGAAATTTTATTTTGGGAAATTAAATAAATTGAAAGGAGATTTTTTTTAAAAAAATTTCAACCAATGGTGATCATCATCTTGATAAATTCATCGAAATTAACTTGGTCATCACCATCTAAATCAGTCTCTTTTATCATTTGATCCACTTCCTCATCTGTTAATTTCTCTTCTAGGTTTATCATTACATGTCTCAACTGCACAAGAATAAAACACACACAATATTATTTTCGATACAATTATTTATTTAATCAAATATCCCTGGCTACTAAAATTATACAAATGTCTTCTATAAGGAGAATTTAATAATTTTGACTCAGTCATAACCTAATATTTAAAATTCGGATAATCAGCTCAATCATACTTAAAAAAATAACATGATATTTTAGGAATTTTAATGTAGAAATTAAAAAAAATAATTAAAGCATAAAAGCTGTCGAATTAAATTTTGGAAATTGAAAAGTGCACGGAAATCCTGAATTTTTTTTGGGGGGGGGGGGCACATAATGTTAAAGCCGCATTCTTGGAGCCAATCAAGTGAATACCATCATTACACATTTGTCTCTTCGTACTAGATAAAGCAAGCTCAGATCCAACAGGACCAGAATGTGCAAAAACTTTTTTATTCTTTTTTGAATGATTAATTAATACCGTGTCCCACACGTTCTGCTGATTTCTTTATAAGCAATGTGTACTTGATTTCTTTCCCTTTTTTTGTTTGTTTTCCCCCTTTTTATTTTTTTCAGAATATTTTAAAAAATTATGTTTAAAAGCAAGTTTTGAAAAAAAAAATATGGTTGGATAGTTGATATGAAAAGCTGCATTTAAAAATAAAAAAAATAAGGAGCGTGCAACGACAGTGGTAGGATTGAGAGATGACATACACAAATGCAGGAAAGGAGGTGAGTAGAGACAGATCGCCTTAATCTACGGGGTTCATCCTTAATATAAATTACATTGTCCAGCTGCGCTTACTTCTTTGCCCCTTGTTCCATATACGCCTTTTCCAAGGAAGCTATACAGAATTGCTACATAACGGTCTTTAATTTACTTCAAATATAGAATATTCATTACGTTTATATATTTATTCACATGAAATATAGGGCTGCTAAATACCACTAATTTTCCGTACGGATGGCTATTGGGGCCAACAAAGCCCAATTAACAAAAGCAAAGGTTGTAAACTAACTGTAGTGCATAGCGCTAATACGAATCAAGAAGTTTATGTGATTTACGCCATTTCAAAAGAAACATTATCTTCAGGCCTTGGGTAAAAATAATTATGGAAAAATTAATTTAGATCTCCTTATAGTTTCCCTCAATTTTAAATCAAACCCTAGATTTTCTTTTCTTTTCTTTTAATTGAATACTTTAACTTCATATTGTAATTCGGTTAATCCCTTCCCTACCTCTAAAGCATTGTCAAAATCTACCATTAGAGAGCACCACCAACTAGATGATTAGTTTGAAACATTAGAGAACACCACCAACAAGCCTTGTTTCATTGGCCTTATAGCCGATTTAGGCAGAGAGAGAGAGAGTGAGGCAATGTATGCACATTAGCCTAAATAGATTGACTGAATCTGAACCAGCCTAATAGATTAACTATAAAAAGAACCAATAACATCACCATTGTATTTTTTTTCCCTGGTTGATGATACCCTACGAGTTTCTTCTTTACGTAGCAGAAGAAATTATAGCAATGACTGACGATGTCATTAACCCCAGCTTTTTCGGAGAGAGAACGAGTAAGAAAAGAAAATTTGAAGAAAAAATGGTGGAGGATTGCGTTTTTACCTATTTGAATGGAAGCAATTAGTAGAAAAAAAGAAAAGTTGAAAAGAAAATAAGACGAATTTCAAAGGAAAAACTATTTTGCACTTCATTACTTTCTCATTTTAACTATTATTTTTCACATCCAACCTTTTTTAAAAAATATTGACTATGAATTTTTTAAAAGGATAAGATTTATGATGTATTTTAATATCTAATTTAATTTTTCAATTAATTTAAAAATGTCCTAAAATATGATATTTTCATCAAAATTATTTTGTTTTAAAATATAATAACATGAAAATATATTTTTATCAAATAATTTGATTTTAAATCATTTAGTGTTGTTAATGTTAATATAATTTTTTATTATCATATTTAATTTGGTTTTGGGCTTGATATATTTGTAACATAAGGTTAAAAATACTTAGGCTTGATATATTTATATTCGGCATTCTAGGTCGATTGTTCAAGTAAAGCAACGTGAAAAACACTTTCTGCACCTGGAAACCAAGACAATCAATATAATTTCCCCAAATGTAGATAGTAAATCATACATTATTTGATTTGTTTAAAAAGTAATAATTTCTACACACAATTTGCTGCACTCGTTCCTAAATAATACCGAATGCTTGGTGTCAAAGATAGATCATTGAATCATCTTTTTTGTATTGATCTATCAATTGCGATTTTTCCATTTTCAACTTTGAAAATCTACCGAACTGCCAAAAGAAAATAAAAGGGTAATAGTTAACCTTTTAAAACACTAAAGGATGTGCAAATACTATAATGTAAATAAGTGCTGATGAGATTGATTACTTCAATACTTGATCTAAAACCAAAACCACATATAGCTTTGCTTCCTTATCATTGCAAATTGTTGGTTTTTTAAATCAGAAGGGCAGGCACTAATCTAGCAGCGTAATGATATAAGCAGTATAAAATACGAAGAAATAATTAGACTTCGAATCTCTCCTTTTAGTTCCCCCCCCCATTAGATTTAATCTTCATCGGTTAAGGGTTAATATATTATAACTGTTGTGAAAGTATAGAAAATTGGAGAGTAGAAGAAGAGAATGGTAGAAGAGGAAATTGAGAGAAGAAGTAAGGAAGCATATATGAAAAATGGAAGATAGTGGAAGAAGAAAGAAAGAAGATAGGGAGAATAAAGAGGAGCCCTCTTTCCTTTCATTGCATATCTCCCAATACCTTGTACATTGCCTCTATTTATAGGCTCACAACCATTAAATTGTACACAGAGTTACAAAGAAATGAAGGCAAACATAATGGCATTAACCATATGAAACTCTTCACAGACCATTGATGTGGGATGTATGACATTAAGCATGGGAATAATAAGGGGTGGAAGGTTATGGAATTTGGTATTGAGAGTGAGAGAATCCTAAGAGGAATCCAAAGCACTTTATAGACATCCACACTTATATAATTTCATAACAATAACACTGTTATTTAATCAATTTATACTTATTTATTCATTCATTAATTTCAATTGAATTTAAGGGTTGAGAGAAATTGAAAGGAGACCATCCAGGAGGAGGGATCGGAAAGGTAAAGAGAAAGGAAGCCATATATCTTAGAACTCGCTTAAAGATAATGAGGTTAAAGCAGTGGAGGAAAAGTCCAAAAATCAAAACATATTTTCCAATTAAGGTGGGAATTATACAACTGATTAAGTGGTGGCACATTCTCCCACGTGACACTACCAGAAAAATCGGATTTAGCGATGGAAAAATCAGCTTTAGCGACGGAAAAATCAGATTTAGCGATATAATCCGTCGCTAAAACGAGTGTTGCTAAATTTAGCGACAGATTTCCATCGCTAAATTTAACAATTCTGTCGCTAAATATTGCTAAATTTGACAATTTCATCACTAAATGGGTTATATTTTGTCGCTAAATTTGATAATTTAGTGAGAGAAACATTCAAAATTTCGTCGCTAAATTTTTCTGTCGCAAATTAGAAGATTATGCCTTACTTTTACTGACCAAATTTAACAATTCCGTCGCTAAATTGGTTAGATTCCGTCGCTAAATGGGCAATTGTGACCTACACAGCCATCACTAAATTTAACTGTTCCGTCGCTAAATATGTTATATTTTTGTCGCTAAAGGGTAATTATAGGACATACATAACCGTCGCTAAATTTAACAAATCCATCACTATATACGTTATATTCCGTCACTAAATGGACAATTATGTAGATTTTAAATATGAATCAACAAAAATGTTTTATAAACAAATCCCGTTTAATCACACAATTGATCCAAAAATTAAATTTTAAATAGTAATATCACATACACAATGTCTTTAACAATAAACACATGTCTTAATATGTACACAATGACTCATATTTCTGTTTGTTTGCAAATCCTGCTGAGAAATCCTATCATATCCACTTTCAGTAATACATCGTTGGCACTTTTCTGCCACTTGAACCAATTGACTAACCTGCAACAGTGAGAATTAGAGGATGTAAGTTATAAAATAGTACCAAATCATCTTCATTCCGATCAAGTTCCTATGGCCATGCCAGTTTATATCTCCCAAGTTTGGAGAGGAGTTTCCAATGTAAAATATTGATTGCTAGTTTTCCTTTTTTTTTCTTATTCTTTTGGAACTTAAAATCACAATCCTATCACAAATAATCCTCAACAAGAAGCATGAAATTAGATTATGTTGATTATATAGTATAACTTTTGCAGCTACTAGCTCTCCAGAACAAAATCCCAACATTTCATTCTGTATGGCCTCAATAGACAAAGCTGTAAAAATGAAAGCAAAGAGAAAATAATCGTATCATATTTTATTTTTTTGTTGCATTTAATCCAGGGGCCATCAAATCTTAAATCTAAGATTTGCATTTTGCAGCACTATTCACAGTACCAAAAGCCACTGACTCTCATTTTTCACAAAATAAGCTTGTCCTCACATACACAATTGCCTTTCAATTCTTGGCCTCCACAAACATTCATTGCCAAAAGGGATTAAATAATCATGTAATCCAGGAAAACAATATGGAAAAAATAAATCCTTGGCCTCCACAAACAAAGGCTAATCCAACCATTATGATTTTCCATCCAAAATAATAACCATTGCCACAATGTTATGCAAAGGGAATATTTTTGGACCAAAATCATGGTTATCATTAAAAGGCAAAATATCAGACAAGTTATTTGCTGCCATGAATAAAAAAGGGAACATGATCACTTTTAGATCACATTTTGGTACGAGATTTTGCTAATGAGAAAGGAAATTAGTACATCAATGAAGATTGGAACACACAGCCATCAAGCCAGGAAAAAAACTACAATCACTAGCTCAAAAGAATTTGGCAATCCCATATAACCCCAAAGGAAATACCCCCCAAAGAAAAGCCATTTGCTAAAATTGATATTGAGAACGGAAAACAAACTTAAGGACATAACTTCCTGCGGAATTGCACTTTCCAGAACTTCAGTATACTTGAGAAGTCATTGATAGAGACAAGGTTTGCAACAACTTACCGTACTTGTCACAAGGTTTGCTATTAGAAATACTCTCTCATATGCGTTCTATCATCTTGTTGGCAGCTTCTAATTCACAGATATTATACAAATACAACCTTAAAATGTAGTTATGATAGGCATACCTCATAGTCATAGCGAGAAAAGAAATTTCTACCGTAAGTTTCCCAATACTCCTTCACAACATCAGATACAGAGACCAAGTTATCCCCAGGTTTCTTGTCCTTGTTACGGTGTGCAATGATAGAAAGCCAAGACAGTACAGCCCTATAATTCAGAAACAGTCAGAGATGGGCAAATTCACTACTATATGCAATGTCTTTCACGATTCTGGTAACAAGGCCATAGAAAGCATAATAGAAATTTCATCTTATTCTAAAAGGCAACAAACCAAAAAAAAAAAAGTTTGAAACTGTCAGAAGAGAAAATATAGTATAGTTCCACTTTTTGGAAATAACATGCTCAGTTCTGCATGCTTGATAATCTGTGCATAAGGAAACTGGATACTTCTCATAAATACTATATATAGACTTGCAAAATACAGGTGGGAAACTTACCAAATACCATCCTTCTCACGAATATGACCAAATACCAAATACAAATTGACAATTTTCCAGCATCCATAAGATTCCCAAAAAATTTCCAGCCTGTGGGGACCTAAACACAAGAAGTATACATCAGTATTATTCTTATACTGTACAATCATCAAAGAAATAAAAAGAGATTTGCTCCATATCCACTGATCTCTGATCCATTCTCTTTCCATTTACTCCATCATGCAATACATATTTATAGGGTTTTACTAAAGAATAGCTAGCCCATGATTGAGTAATTCAGCATTGCTTAACATCCCTACCACAGCTCCAGTAAGAGCCCAAACTCTATCTTACAATATTCTTCTTTCTACACGCAAGTAGTTTCACTCCTACAATACAAAGGGAAACATTTCTAAAAGCATTTATGCATAAGGCACAAGCAGAGCCACTTTCTTTTGGCTTTGAACATGTAGGTAAATAACGCTTTTTAGCATAGCCACTACCTTATGGGACAAAAGGGGGCGAGTATGATTAAAAGAAGGTGTACCTGTGCACCTCCACCAGTATTTAGACAACCAATCTCACCTCCACTAGCAGTTATACGCTCTCTCCTAACAGAAGGACAACAAAGTTTGAAGCTCACTACTAGAAAATCACATATTAGCGAGGAAAATTAGCGACGACTTTGAAATTCCTCTATAAATAGATCAATTAGCGAG
This sequence comes from Vachellia pachyceras, assembly GCA_025593235.1. Classification (NCBI taxonomy): domain Eukaryota; kingdom Viridiplantae; phylum Streptophyta; class Magnoliopsida; order Fabales; family Fabaceae; genus Vachellia; species Vachellia pachyceras. The sequence goes on along the minus strand of JANTPZ010083364.1, from coordinate 470 downwards.
GAATTTAGCGAGGAATATTAAATTCCTCTCTAACGTATAAATTAGCGAGGAAAATTAGCGACGATTTGAAAATTCCTCTCTAAAATGCCTAATTAGCGAGGGATTTAGCGAGGAATATTATATTCGTCTCTAATTTCTCAAATTAGCGAGGAAAATTAGCGACGACTTAGACGTCCCTCTCTAAAATGCCCAATTAACGAGGAATAATATATTCTTCTCTAATTTTTTAAATTAGCGAGGACTTAGATATTCCTTTCTAAATTACCCAATTAGCGAATAATTTTATATTCATCTGTAATTTTCAAATTAATGAGGAACATTTTTACTGTATTATTGAGTTATTCATGTTCATTTTTAGCATGAAATTTTAGAGGGATAAAAGAGTTATTTTTTTTTTCAATTCACTCTTATATTGGTTAAATTTTAAAAGGCTTTCCCTCTTATTTTTTGTTTTAATTTTGTGAAATGTG
>JANTPZ010083361.1:0-12214 GCA_025593235.1 Vachellia pachyceras | reverse complement strand
GCCCAGCTGCTTGCAAAGCAGATATTATCTCTACCAACATTAGCCCACTTGAGTTCCTAAAAGAAGAAACAGAAAGGCACAAGCTTAGTTCCACCAGGGAAAAAAACTCAACTCTGAATTTTGTTGGAAAATTCAAACAAAATTTACATTCAACAAAAGTTTTCCTTGGCTTCTGATTTATGAGTTAGAATATCACTAGAATTTCTATGAAGCTGGCTACCCATCTTTGTCAAGTTTAGTCCACCTCCCCTGTTTATTGAGAAATCGGATCTTTGTCGCTATATCCAATTTAGAAATAGATTCCCCCAACTAGAATTTCTATTTATCCAGTTTAGAAATAGATTCCCCCCAACATTTTTTCTCTATCCCTGAACAACAGTAATTAAAGAAAAGAAACCAGAATGGCAATACTCTCGCAAATTTTGAAGGTAAGCAATCCACATATAAAGCATACATCGCCATTGCCGAAAGCAACAATTTAAAAAGCATCACACTTTCAACCAAGATCATTGTTTGCAAAGATAAAAAAGACTAAGCATTCAGAAAACATTATCGACATCCAAGAATATATTAGAGGAATCAGGGATGAAATGGAAAACAGCGCATACCTTACCCTTCTTGAGGTATCTTGCACACTTTCTTTGAAGTGCTTTAACTCCGCCGAATACTGGGGCAAAATTAAAAAAAAGTCATATTGAAAAATTAGATTTCGCAGCAACAGCAGGTCCACTCTGATGTGTTCGCAATGGCGAAACTGACGACCCAAGATCAAGCTCGCGAAAATCTGGTTTGTTGGCCTCGTAGTGCACTGGATTCGCGAGATCGTTCGCAGAGAGCGGCTAACCCTAGCTCCACTCTTGTTCACCGATAGCGGCTAACCCTAGCTCCGAAATCATTCGCACTAATCAAAAAACACAAGTCTCAACTCCTGTTTACCCAACAATGTCTTCTTCCTCCAGCTCTTCTCTTGTTGCATGTACGAGCTGAGTCTTCTTCCTTTCCCTCTTGTTACATTTTGGCAATGCCTTCACATGAAACTATAAATAGAGTAACATAGAACCAGAAGCTTAGAGGAAGACATCAAGAAGAAAACGAAAGTAGAAAGAACGAGAAGGATGTGGATCTTGTCATATAAAGGAGGAAGCAAGGAATGAAAGTGAGTGGGGATTTTTTTCGCCATGCACTCCTGCAGATTTGGAATCCACAGCAATATTTTCCTACGGAAAATAAATCCGCAGATAATTTTTTCCAGTATGAAATTTTTTACGAATTTTTTCGCAAGAAAAGTTATCTCCGGATTTCAAATCAGCAAAAAAATTTACTTACGGATTTAAAATCGGCAGGTAATTTTTTTCTATTTTATTTTTAAAATTTAATGTTTTCAAAGAATTTAAAATGTGTAGGAAATGTTACCTGCAGATTTCAAATCTGCAGGAAAATTTACTGCGGATTTCATTTTTCTATTTTTTTAAAAAAATTTAATGTCAAATCTGCAGGTAATTTTTTCTATTTTTTTAAAATTTAATGTTTCGTGCGGATTTCAAATCCGCAGGAAAATTTACCTGCGCATTTTTCTATTTTTTTAAAAAATTTAATGTTTCCTGCGCATTCTAAATCCACAGGAAAAGTTACCTGCGGATTTCAAATCCGCAGGGAAATTTACCTGAAGATTTAATTTTTTCTATTTTTTTAAAAAATTTAATGTTTCCTGCGGATTTCAAATCCGGAGGTAATTTTTTTCTATTTTTTTAAAAAATTTAATGTTTCCTGCGGATTTAAATCCGCAAGAAAAGTAAGGAAATAATCCGCAGGAAAAGTCAGGAAATTTTCCTGCGGAATTAAAAATCCGCAAGAAATATACCTGTGAATTTTTTTTGCAGGAAAAATCTACAGGTATATTATAATTGTTTACTAGTGGATCAAGTACAACCAACAACCAACGTATACATTGTTTGCTTCTATTGGGCTTTGTCTTAATGGAACCTTTGTCTGTCTCAGTAATCTTTTTGATACCGATGGCCATCATCAGTGCAAGAACTGAGAGCCATAGTAAAACCATTTCACATCTTTGTTCCAAGATTAGTTCGATTCTTGAGGACATTATAAGTTGGCCTATACGGATATGTGACACTCTTCTACTTCCCAAAACATGACAAACGTGTGATGGTTAAAATTATCGACAAAGAATTATTAACAATTTTTTTTTTGGTGAAACATAGGTTTCTACAGAAGCGACTTCGAATCACTAAAGTACCAAACACGCAAATATTTCAATTATGTACGCGTTAGCTTCCACTTTTCTCCGGCCAATTCGTTGTCAGCAAATGGGGCATAAAAAAGTATACACATCCCTGTCCTTTTTTTGAAAGAAAAATCTGTAATTGCATTAATATGCATGGAAAATTTAAAAAGATTTTCGAAACGCCAATTCATTAAGCCTACGAGTCTGTGAACTTGTGTAGGTATATGACAAATTGACAATACTACGTAGTTTTATACCACTCAATATATCATATACATATTATATATTAACATCAACAAATCATAAAGAAAATACCTGAAAAATGTTGCTTCAACTTTCATTTCCAAAAAAGTAAATTAGGATCTATATTTAATTAGTTTATATAGGAAGGTCCGTGTGAATGACGAGTCTTCTTCCATGCAATTGAATTAGTCCCCACCAAAGTATATACCAATTCCACGCCGTGGCTTCCTAATTTTTCACTGCTACAAAAGGTACTTTTTATGTCATATTTTTAACCCAATTGACACCCTTCCTCAGGGGTTGTGTATGTGATGGGAGTAGGAAGTTACGGCTTACGACATTCTATATTATGAAAGGCGCTATATGTATCCTACAACGCCCTATATTTAAAGATATGTTGCCGTAGGCTAGACCTACGACGCCCTATATTCATATATAGGGCGTTGTATAGTATACCCTACGGCGCCCTATTTATGAATATAGGGCACCGTAGGTCTAAATATTTTTTAAAAAAAAACGTTGCGCATATGAATATTTTTTTTAAATATATTCAACTGATCTTGAATATAAACTGAGAAACAAAGTCTCGACGATAAACTCAGGTGTTCATAATTCAAGAGTACGTTAACGTTGCAGTTCTCATGACACATCCAAATCACTAGGAAATTAGGACTGCACATTGTGTAAATTCACAGATTAACACAGACAACAAAGTTATATCCTTCTACCGCATCACAACTGATCAAGCCTCATGTATCCAGAATCCCAACAACAAATCCCTCGAAAATTCACAAGACTAAGCGACACCAAACTCTACACAGACCAAAATCTACAAGAAAAAGGAAAAGGAGTGAACTTTACCTCAGATTTCAAGAAAATGATGAAGGAGTAAGCCCAAAGCATCAACCTGTTTGGAGTTGGAGTTGGGGAGTGCGACGAAAGGAGCTAGCGACTGGCTGGCTAAGCAAACAGTGTTTGGGTGACACGGGGTTGAGCGACAATGGAAGGGATGGATGGCGACACGTCTAATCGGGCAACGGACAAGCTTATGACCGAGCTTGAGCTCACCAAAGCTCGACGACGAGACTGGGACAACAACAAATTGAACCTCACGACGAACGAGCTGACGACTGAGCTCGTGACGGCGCTTGCTGGGCGACGCGATGGACGATGACGGGCGAGCTGAAGCTGGGCAACGACAGAGGACAGAGAAGGAGCTTGACACATTACGCGAACAGGGCCAGATTGAGCTCACGCCTGAGCTCGACGACGAATAGGACGAACTTAGATAGGATGACGGAGTTGGGGCCTACTAGTGACTTGGAGCTGTGCAGGTGGATGAACTTGGAGAGAACAGCGATGGAGGAGCATGCGAAAAGGACTGGGCGGTGAGGTCAGACTGAGGATGAAGCATATACCCTAAAGTTTAGTTTTTCACACTTTAGGCGTCCAATCTTAGAGATAGGGCGCCTAAAGTCACACTTTAGAGCCTAAATATTTCCTTTCTCTCGTATAATTTTAAAAATGCCACCGTCTTCATTTTTTACTCTCTTTTTTAAAAAAGGACGCGAATTTTAATAGTAAAAACTATATTATGTAGTAGTGTTTGCATGAAGAACGAACTGAGTCATGGCTCTTTAATCCCACTAACATCGTCAACACATCTAAGATGCAATGTATTTTTAAGTGTCAATGGTAGTGACTGCTACATAAAAACATGTGAGTCATGACTCTTTAAATACCTTGTGAGACTGCAAGAGTTGGGACCACCTTACATAGGCCAAGCACAGCATGTGCTGCAAACGCTGTGTGTCCTATTTAGAATGGCAATCTTCTTCAAAGCTTTAAATACGTTTTGAAATTACTCACCTTGTGTTTTTCTAAATGTTTTTAAATCGTTCAAGCCTTTGATTAAATTAAACACCAGCGTTGGTTAAGTGTTGGGGTAGAATATAAGGTGATGATCAATTCGCTGCAAGCTGGGTTCATATATATTCGCTTAATTATGAAGTAGAATGTATGTACTTAACTAAAAGTAAGGCAGCGCGCAATCTTACATGAGTATGGCTGATAATCGTTTGGTATTTGCTAACTGAATAGCCCCCACTAATTTAGATTAGTTGTTGACGTTGAAGTAAACATTGTGTCGTGATGAAGGCCATTTTGACATTGACCAATAATTGGCGGACTCAGTGAGCTTAAAAACGGCTTAAGGAGAGAGAGAGAGAGAGAGAGAGAGAGAGAGAGAGACCTCACAGCACAGGACTGGAAAGAATGGAGCGTTGACCCCGCACGAAGCTTCGTGGATATTTCCTTAAACAACGTATTGCATGGGTTTTCGTATTCTTCTGAAAGTCACGCATCCACTGTCCTATTACAGCATTAAAGGAGGATATTGAGACATATATCCGTAGTGTTTGTTTAGTGTTTTAACATTTTCTTATTTTTTTCAACATAAATATAATTTATTAGTCTAAAAATATATTTTTCTTAGAATATTTCTTTCGCAGATCCAACGATGCTTTACTATTTCTGATAAAATTATTTTTCATGAGATATTACTGAAGAGGAACGATATAAAAGAAATAAGAAGGCAATTTTTTGTGCATTAATTTTTTTAAGACAAAAAAGGATGGAAACATAAATTTTCACCAAATATCATGTGTAATTTACTCCTTTGCAAGGGTCTTTTAGAAATATTTTTTTTATTCCTATTGTAAAACGTCTCGGAAGGTAGGGTGTGGAATTGGCGAATCCATGAATGTATATTGGTGGGCTCATAGTTCAATTGCTTGGAAGAGGACCCATCATTCACGCCAACCTTAATAAGTTTGACTAGTCATTGTTACAATTATCATTTTTTATGGGTCCCACAAGTATATATTTATGAGTATGGAGAAATAATCAAGAAAAATTTATAAGATATAAAATTTACGAAAATAGAAATTGTTACTTCAAAGGTTAAGAATGGCAATCCAGATAAAGCATTCATATATCTGATTAAATAAACAGAATTGCGTGACTCAATTACCACAAAGAAACAGTATTAACAATATTCCCCCATGTCAGTAAGAACTCTTCAATTGATAAAATTAGTTGTTAACTTAATTAGTTTCAGAATCCCTTTTGAGATAAAAGACCCTGAGGTCAGTCAGGCGAACAGAATGTTCACTATGTAAGTTAGTTGCAGAAACCAAAAATTATATTGCACCTATGGTAAACGAATAAACCAGAAATAACATCGATCGGAAACCAAACATTGCACCCAGGGAGCTGCTCCGAATTTGAACCCGATTGGCTTCAAGTACATGAAGACATCCACCGGAAAACCGATATTCCCAGTGGGTCAACTTCCAACCACCTACCAGAAAAGCGATGGCGCCGAGAATGACAACAACATATGCTCTTTTATATCCATAATTTATTTAATTCTTGTCTTATGTATGTTTAATGATATTCTTTGCTTGGTCTCGTAACATTTTTTTTTACCTGAGCTTGGTCTCATAACATGAAACTTCGTTCAAATAGTATATTTGGTAATACGGATGGAAAAGTCATATTTAATATATGTATTTATATTTTAAAAATATCAGACCAAAATACTCTGAATTTCAACAAAAGAAAAAAGGGAAAAAAGCATTTAAGCACTACATCCTGCAAGTATCACAATTGAATTGCATCTAAAGGATCTGAGTACCAATGAATCTTGCAAAATCCTGAGACTGACAAAATAATAATCCTGCGCGTATGGCAGCAAGTTCAGCCATTGTGGTAGGTATGAAGCCCAAACTCTGCTGAAAGTAGGGCTGCTCTCGGGACGTGACGAGACGAGATCGGGAAATACCAATCCCGATCCCAATCCTGAAAAAAGGAAATTGATCCCGATCCCGATTTTTCCCGAAAATTCGGGATCGGGATTTTTCAGGAATTTCCCGATTTTTTTTATATTTTTTAAAAATATATCATTAAAATATACATATATATATTTATATTATTAAAAATATATATTTATATTATTAAAATATATTATTTTCGGGATCGGAAAATGATAATCCCGATCCCGATTTTTCCCATCCCGAAAATTTTCGGAACGGGATTTTCCCGTCCCGAAAGCTCGGGATCGGGACGGGAAACTTGGAATCGGGAAATGTTGGGCACCCTAGCTGAAAGCCTCTCAACCAGTTTCCTTGTGAATCCCTTGCTAGTTACATTAATTTCTTTGACACTATATATGTCACCCATGACGCCACACATGTTTAGTTTGAAAGGGTAGTTTAATATACAAAACTCCCATAAGGTGATATCTGGGGAAAGATGTATATATAAAGTCTTATACTTGTAAGCAGAGAGGTTGGATTTAGACGTATAACCAATTAACTAGTTTATCATAAAAAATAGTGCACAAAAAATATAAAAGATCATTTTCGTGGTGCCATATTCGTTTTATCCCTTGGCAAGACTTGGTGTCATATTCGCTACAAATTCAACCCTTCTATTGTTGAGATCTCTCTCTTCTTGCTTTACTCTTCACTTAAGATCTGCTCCACGCATCGATGTCATGATGGCGCATGGAGCACCATCTTCTTCGATCACTTACAATTGGACTTACGATGCATTCCTTAGTTTTCATGGTGAGGATACTCGCTTAGGTTTCATCAGCCATCTCTTTCATTCTCTGCAACAAAGTGGAATCCATGCCTTTCTTGATGATGAGTTCAATAGGACCGGAGAAAATATCACGCCTGCACTTTTCAGAGCTATACAAGAATCAAGAATAGCCATCATAGTTTTCTCAGAAAACTATGCAAACTCAACATTTTGTTTGCAAGAACTTGAAAAGATTCTTGAGTGCTTCATGGAAGAAAGTCGGTTGATATACCCAGTATTCTATTATGTGGACCCATCAGAACTACGACGTCCGAGAGGAAGCTACGCAGAAGCATGGTTCGACTGGAGGAAAGGTTCAAAGACAACAGACGGAAGGTGGACAGATGGAGGTAGGCTCTGTCTTAAGCTGCTGGCTTCAAAGGCTGTCATCTCAAACCCAGGTATATATATCCTCTCACTATTTTTCTCTTAATATAAGAGCATTTTTTTACTTTTCTCTAAGAAGATTAAGCACAATTAATTATGATTACCATCTTACAACAACATGTGTGTGTGTGTGTGTAATCTATGAATGCTTGGCCCGTTTGGTCCCATTTTAGTCGGGTAAACAATTTTTTTTTGTAAAATATGCTCATTATTTCTTGGAAAACTCATCAAAGCAAATGTTTTAAATTTTGTTTTCCTAAAAAAGAGAAATAGTAACCAAGCACGCAGAGTCTTAATGGGAATGCATCCAAGTTTTTATACCTAAAAATGATATATGTTAATGTACAGTTTGACTTAAAGTGAACTTTTTACAAATTGGTCAGGATTGCAAATGAACAAGAGTGTATTACAAGGATCACTAATGAAGTTGCTGCTAGCATTAACCAGGAGCCTTTATTTGTTACAAATTATCCAGTTGGACTTGTGTCTCGAGTGAAGGACATTATCTCTTGTTTAGACCTTTGGTCTATTGAGGAAATTAAAATGATAGGAATTTGGGGAGCTGGTGGAATAGGAAAATCAACTATTGCAAGAGCTGTATACAACTTCATTACCGATAATTTTGAAGGTTTATGTTTTCTTTCTGATGTAAGAAATCGATCTAAAATGCCAAATGGTTTGTCACATCTTCAAGAGATAGTATTGTTTAAATTAGTCATGGAGAGAGATCTCAAGTTGAGTGATTACCATGAAGGAATACCAATAATAAAACATAGACTTAGTCAGAAGAAGGTTCTTTTGATTCTTGCTGATGTTGATGAATCAGACTAATTAGAAGCACTTGCTGGAAGCTGCGATTGCTTTGGTTCTGGAAGCAGAATCATCATCACCACAAGAAATAAGCAATTATTAGTAAGTCATGATGTTAAAAGCATTTATAATGTCAAGGGATTAGATGACGAGGAATCTCTTAAGTTGCTTAGTTGGTTTGCCTTCAAAAAAGAAAACGTGGATTCCAACTACATGGAGGTTTCCAATCGTGCAATACATTATTTGTGTGGCTTTCCATTAGGTTTAGAAGTGGTTGGTTCTAACTTGCGAGGTAAAGAAATCAAACACTGGAGTTCTGCTTTGGATCAATTCCAGAGAATACCACATGGAAGAGTTTTGGATGCCTTGGAATTAAGCTATGATACTTTAGGGGAAATAGAGAAACAAGCTTTCCTTGACTTGGCATGTTTTTTCAATGGTGAGAAATTAGCAGATGTCATTGATATCCTACAATTTGTTCGTGGAATCCAACTAGAATTTGCTATTGAAATGCTTATTGACAAATCCCTTATAAAGATTGAACGCAGTTGTGTGGTGATGCATGATTTGATAGAAGATGTAAGCAAAGAGATTGTTCGACGAGAATCATCATATGAGTCTGGTAAACGAAGCAGATTATGGTTCTATCAAGACATTATTCATGTCTTACAACGAGACACTGTAAGACCTCCAATATACAAGTTGAACTTCTCTAAAAGATTCATAAGGATTTATAATATCTAAGTTTTGAAATTTATTCTATGCTTTTCATTTTCTAAGGGAACAAATAAAGTTGAAGCCATAATTCTAGACTTACCAGAGAGTGAAGAAGTACATGGAGTGGAGAGGCATTCATGAAGATGAAAAATCTCAAGATGCTTGTGATAAGAAAAGCATGTTTGCTTAATGTCCGAAATATCTGCCAAAAAGTTTAAGCTGGTTGGAATGGAAAGGGTATCCTTTCTCATTTTTACCATATTTGTGCCCGACTGAACTTGTCCATTGTGAACTTGTCTCACAGCTATTTTGAATTGCTCCAACCACTTGATAAGGTAAGTATATAAGTGTCCTTGGTACTTTTTTTGTTTCTTTATTGCCTATTTCTAATAGTAAATTGACATTTACTTTGTAGAAATCTCAAAATATAATTTGTATGAATTTAAGAAAATGCAAATTTCTACGGCAAATACCAGATTTATTTGGAGCCTCTAATTTAAGAGAGTTATGGCTTGATGGTTGCACAAGTTTAATTGAAATTCATGATTCTATACGATGTTTAAATAAGTTGAGAGAATTAAGTGCCATGCGATGCAAAAACTTGAAGATTTTGCCATCTTACCTTAGATTGAGATCTCTCGAACATCTCAACTTCTTCGGTTGTTCAAGTCTTCAAAGATTTCAAGAAATATCGGTTATGATGGAAAAATTGTGAGCACTTGATTTGGATAAGACGGGAATTACTGAATCTCCATCTTCAATTTGCAATCTTGTTGGACTTGAAAGCTTAAACTTGGAGGAATGTCCTAATCTTAAGCAGCTACCAGCTAGCATTTTTACACTGCCAAACTTTTGGAAACTAAGCAAATTCTTCTGAAGGAATGAGTCAGTTTAATATGTGTGAGGGTGGAGATGAAGCAAGTTTGGATTGCTCAGAAATGTCATTGAAATTGGAACAACTTTGTTTCTCAAATTGCAATTTATCAGATGACTCTCTTGCTTTCTATCTTTCCCACTTCAGAAATATGATGCATTTAGATCTGAGTTTTAATAATTTCACAATTCTTCCAGAATGCATTAAAGAATATCAAAATTTGAAATATCTTTTGTTGGATAACTGCAACCAACTTCAGCATATTGGAGGGATGCCACCAAACTTGGAAACATTTAGCGCCATATGTTGCACATCATTGACTAAGTTCTCGAAAGGCAAAGTATTGAATCAGGTACGCCCCAACCTTCTCTCTATAATTATATTCTTTTGTTACTTATGTATTAGTTAACTTTTCCTTTTTTTTCAATACGCAATTGATAGGCATTCAACTTTCAACTTGGGAAAAGAAACTTCATTTTGTCGAGAAGAGAATTTCCTGAAGGGCTTCATAATTATAGTCGGGGAAGTTTCGTATCATTTTGGGTTCGTAATGTGTTCCCAAGGATTTTTCTATAGATTCTTATTAAAGATGACCTGGACTATGTCTACAATTGTAAATTCTCTATGCATGTGAATGAAACCAAGTTGGATATCTCTTCTAAGTGGCTTTTACAGTCAACAATAAAAACGGATCACATATATATCTGATCTGCTGAGCATAATTCACGGTGCTGAATTCCCCCTGGGAAATAAGTGGAATCACGTAAAGGTTTCCATTGAGGGCAAAATGCAGGAAATAAGAAGCGGAAAAGAAGTTTATTTTGGAGTTCATGTATACAACCTACAAAGTAACTTAGAAAATATTCAATTCATGGACCCTAGAATATACTTTAGTCACCACTTGTTGCAAGAAATACAAGAGGATTGGAAAGAAGTCGAGGAAGTTATGAATTCGGATTCAAACTCAACAAAATCTACAAAGACAATTGAGAACTACCAGTGTAATATCCTAAATTTCGTAAACGGAAATAAAGGCCAAACCGATGAATTACGAAATGATTTGAGTCCCTAAATAAGAAAAACAAAGAGGAAAATGCCTAGAAACGAAAGGATGATCGACTAAGTCCCTAGCCTTGAGAATTTCAAGCAAGAATGGCCCAAGGGCAAAATGGTCATTTGGCCTAAATGACAAGAGTAAAATGGTCATTTTGATTAAAAAGGCCTAGGACATGAAATGTCATCAAATAATAAGGACATTTTGGTAAAAGTCAACAAAAAGTCAAAGTAGACCAAAAAGTCACAGTTGACCAGAAAAGTCAAAGTTGATCAAAATGTCAAAGCGGACCAAAAATGTCAAAGTCAACCAAGGGCAAGGTTGAAATTAAGAAAAAGTAGAAAAGTGATGGCATTTTGGTAATTATGGTAAAAGTAGAAGAGGTGATGGCATTTTGGTAATTATGAGGAAAATGAGCCAAGTAGTGGCATTTCCGTAATTAAAGATTTTCATAGGGCTGAAAGACTAAGAAGTAATTATTTGAGGTAGCAGGAGTCCTCAAATGCCGGAGACTCGAACTAAGAAAAGTTTAGTTGGGTTATAAAGTAATTAATAAAATTATTACCCGGTATCCGTTGCGGGCAGTTTCGCTGAACGGAGAACAACAGTACCTGAAAAGCCCGAAAAGGAGTTTCTTAGGAAATTAATTACAGAAAATCCAGAAAGAATTTATTGAAGGAGTTGGGAGTTTGGTTGTTGTTGGGAGTTTTTGTTGAAACTTTGGGAACCATGAGTTTATGGGGAGATGCTGTCCATTTGAAGTCTTGAAAAGGGAAAATGTGTTTGAGTATTTTGGTGCTTGAATCATGATTTGGAAGCAAGAATACACAAGTATTCATAAGCAAAAGTTGGAAAATCCAAGGACCCTTCTTTTTCTGGTTATTTCGAAAATCTGTGAAAAATAGAAGGAGTGGGATTTTGATGATTCTAATGCTTCCATTGGCTTTAAAATGATGTTTTGTGTAGGGTAAAGTCAAGAGATGGATTTTAGAAGTTTAAGGAACCATAAAACCAAGACTTGAACTTGTAGGACTCTTGAAAAACCTACAAAAGGTTCTATGCGTTTTTTTGCAAGATTTATGTCAACTTGTTGGTTGGATATTTACATGGATCTTATGCCATGGTTTTTAGGTTTTTAAGATCTTCAAGAACACCATTGGAAAAAGTCACCAAGAGAACTTAAAGTTCAAAGAAAAGGGAAAAGCTTAGCAAAGGTAGCAAGACTACTAAACTAAACTTA
>JANTPZ010083360.1:0-13927 GCA_025593235.1 Vachellia pachyceras | reverse complement strand
GAAAGTATTCTCAACACTTGAGTACAATGTTTCTAACACTCGAGTATTCACATCAAACTTTCAAAATCTTTTCAATACTCTCAGTCAACACTCGAGTAACCTTAAAAGTGTTTTCAAAACTCGAGCATTGATTCAGAACACTCGAGTATTACTTCACAAAATTCAAAATGCTTGTGCAACACTCGAGTATTAAGATCGATCACTCGAGTATCTTTCCTTATTAGTGTATAACAACGTTTGAACTTAACCTACCCTCATAAATGCTAAAATGCAGGATCATAGAAAGAGAAAAACACAGTACCCCAGACAGATAGCATGAATCAAGACTTCGTCGTCCACGCTGCTCAGAAAGCATTAATTGCAACATTAATGGCGAAGACGAAGAGTTGATGGATGAGAGTAACGGGAAATAAACTCTATCTAACGGCCACTTTATTCTCTCATCTATAAATATACCAACATTCATTGTAGAGACAACGATTCTTCTACGAGCATTAAAAGCATTTTAGTCTGTTCCTCTGTAATATCATTCAATTCTCATTTCGAACTTCATTTATTGCTACCAACTCTTTAAGAGATATTCTTAGAGCAAAATCCTTTGTAAAATTCGAGAGTTAATTCAAGGTTGGGACCTTGAACATATTGGGTTGAGATTTGGTCTGAAAGAAAAGAGAAAAACAGAGAGAGTGAGACTCTATTTTATTACGTATAGTAAGGGGGAGTGTAATTCTCCATTGTAAAGGCTGTTGTGCCTGACTAGTTTGATTTAGTGGATTACGAAAGCTCAGAGGTGCTCTGGGGACTGGACGTAGGTCAGAAGGACCGAACCAGAATAAATTGGTCTTTTTCTTGGCCTTAACCCATCTAACCCGCGGGTTCAAGGTGGCGGGCTGGCTTTTGCGAGCCCGCAGCCCGCAAAGGAACCAACCCGCATTACCGGTACTAGTGAGAAGTCTAGGAATTGTCATCGGCACCACAGCTGCAGTCAGTAAAGGCGTAAATGAATTTTTATAAAAAAAATGAGGGCAATTATGTATTGTAATTTTACAAGATTCAAAATTCCATGTTGGTACCAAGCTGAGATTTTACTTGTTGAATTCATTGATCTGTCTTTTACCAAGTTTAAAGATATTTTTGTGGGCTTTTACCTATTAATTATTTAATTATATTATATATAATATTGATATAATTTTTGTGGAAATATCATCACTAATAAAATAATTTAAAGTGTTGATAAAAATTAGAAATACATGGCTCTTTTAGAATTTATATCAATTCTCACTAGAGATGGAAATAGACTTAAACGTCATGTGGCCTGATTTGTATTTAGCATGTACAAACGCTATCATAGACCAAGGCTCTTTAAGAAGTTTGTTTGACTAAACAGACTAAATTCAAACTCGTTGAGAGGTCTGCATGAACCTTTTTTTAATAGTATTAAAAATATGATAGAAAGGTCAAAATTATCTTACCACTACATCAATACATCTTTTTTTTTTTGCCTATGCATTTTCTATAACTAAGAACTCATTTTATTTACAATTTTTTATAATCATCCTACCCTAGTTTTTCATTCAGTTGATTCATTGCTACTGGAGATTTTTTGGGTCTCAATTTTTTTGTTTCAGTGGAATCGCTCAGTTTCCCGTGAGGAAGTGAGTTGAGATCGTGAGAGTGCATGTTTAGGAAAAACTTCTTTCCAACGGTACATGCAAGTCAAGACAAAAACATCTTGAAATCTGTAAAAAATTTTGAAATCCATAAAATTCATCTTGAGATCCATAATTTGTTTATGGATTCCGTAAATTCTTCTCGGAATCTATAAACTCCTTTATTCTAACGGATTCTTAAACACAGCCAGAGCCTTGAGGAAGAAGTAGAAGGAGGAGGATGAGTTTGAGATTAGAAAATAGAGCAAAAGTGAAGCAAATTGATCTTAAATATAAATAGGACGCACCTTGAATTTGAAAGACGCGGTGAGCTGGAGATCTCACATGAACATGAACATGAACATGAACATCATGTCCCGAGAATTTCTCTTGGGTATGAACATCGTGTCTCGGGAATTTCTCTTAGGCTAAGAGGAGAGACAGAAATATTCCTTCAAATAGATTCCAGTGACTAATCTATGAGATGTTTCCTCTGATCTAATGAGTTTTGGAACCTCGGTGTTAACTGTAAGCATAATCTTGGGCATCTAAAATTGTTTTACTTCATTCTACGTCAAAAGCGAACACAATCCCAAGCATTGTTGGGTTTGAAAAGGAAGAAGACATTGTGATGAAGATTTGATGTTTTGTGGTCAATGACTATGCATTATTTTGTTGGAGTTGAAGAATTATCATAATACGCATTTCATGTTTATTAAATTATTGTATTATTAGGTTGCGCATTGTTGATTAATTAGATTATAATATTTTTTAATGTATTGTAGACAATTTTATTATTTTTGTGATTTATAATGTATTTTAGATGTACACCTATTTTTAACCTCTTTCTAACTTTGCAGGTAACCTGTTAGCTTGATTATATAGGTTAATAAGAAAACTGCCTTTTTCACATGCTTCAAGCTAAACCCGATCTCATACAGATCAAGCTTAGTGTAATATCCATGATTTTACTGCTAACTGAAATAAATGCTAATCTGGTAATTACAAAATGAATTAGAACTCAGAGATAGATAGTACTTAAAGAAAGAAAAGTTATGGTCCAGAAGTCGCAAAGTCAGATCTGGCCTAGTGGATGAAATTCCGTAGGAACTTTAAAGTTAAGCGTGCTCATCCTGGAGTAATGTGAGGATGGGTGACCTTCTAAGAAGGACCCATATGTCATTTAACAAAAAGACCAAGGATATAAAGGTCTCTAAGTGTTAAATGGGAATTTTGAAAAATTAGAGAAAGTAAGGGCAAAATGGTAAATATGAGAAAGTGTAAGGGCATTTTGGTCATTTGACAAAGTCAAAGTCAAATCAACTATTGACAAAAAATTTACAGATGCTCAATAGATAGAGCTCGATTCATTGATCACAACTGTGATTCACGGATTTTCCATATTCGGACAGGATTTCTGTCTATAAAATTTTGAAGGGGAAAAGGGGAAAAATAATTATTTAAGGTATCAGGAGCTCTCAAAAATTTGAGACAAAATTATGAAAAAATTCAGTGAATTTTATAGTATTTAATAAAATTATTGTCCAGTATACGATTAAGGCAATTTTCCTGAAAATCGGAAAAAAGACCCGAAAATCCCCGAAATATAATTTATTTCAAAAATTAATTTAAGAAAATCTAGAGGCCATTTTGGGAAAAGAAATGGGGTTAGAGTATCAGTGAAAAATGTAGAAATTTTTAAAGTCCTAAAAGTATTTTGCCCTCCGATTGCTCGTTTTCAGGGGTTTTGGACAGGATAAAATAATCCTGTAAAATTTGAGGAAATCAAGGGGTATTTTGGGGATAATAAATTTACTATATTCAAGAGGAAAATATGGAGATTAAATGAGGAAGAAAACATCTCCAGAAAAATAGGAAAAGATTCATCAGAATAGAGTTATGTTTACCGGTAAAAAGTGTAATCGAAAAAGTAACCGAATGGGATCCAGTTTGGCTAACCAAACCAAATTTTAACCCCTTAGTTACAGCAATCATGACCACTTTTAGTGAGCCAATAAGAGCCAAGCACATGTCTCATATGTGGAGTGATCTTAGCCCTTGAATTTTCTTGATTTTATTTCAACCATCCATCAATTTTGGGAGTTTTTATAAATTCATTTTCCCTCCATTCTCCCCTCATTTGGCCGACCTACTCAAGCTGCAAAAGGGAGAGGAGAAGACGCCATTTCTCCAAGCAAGAAGAAGAGAAAAGCTCTTGAAAAATCCAAGGTTTGGAGAATATACTTAAAATTATACATGAAATTCTTTCTTGTGCTCTCCTCTACCACTTTCATGGATTGAAATTTTGATTTGGTCTCTCTTTCTCAAGTTTCATACTTAGGGTTCTTGAGAGGAAAAGAGAGAAAGAGAGGGATTTAGAGCTTGTGATTGGTTGCAAAAGTCTCCTTGTGTTGTAAGGCGCCTTTTGATGTATATATTGTGGTTGGTTGAGCTTGTTTTTGAATTTTGCAAAATTTGGGAATGATGAACTTTTAGGGGAGGTTCTGCCCAAAATTCTACTTGATATGGGAGAGTTAAAATCAAGCTATACCATCCATGAGTATGAGTTTTAAATCAAGAGAATGATGGTATAAGTGTTAGAAGTTGGAAAAAATAATGTTGATGGTAAATGTGTGGATGTCTCGGCCTGTTCTAGTTCATGGGGAAGGAATGCTCTCTTGATGATTTTGATACTTCCAATGGGTTCAAAATGAGTTTTGTTGTAGGGTAAGAGTGACCACAAGTTTAGGGAAGCATTAGAAAGTGTTAAAGACAAGTTTAAGGTTTTAGGATTTATTAAGTTTAAGGTGGTGATTAAGGGAGAATTACATTGCTATTTGCCTTGGAAATGGCTTATTTTTTATGGCCATTATGTTGTCAATTGTGTAGGTAAAAGTTTGGTGTAAGGAAGTAACTTTGCAAGTGAGAAAGAGAGCATATAAGTTAAGGGAAAACTAAGGACTCAAGGTAGCAAGACCATCTAACTCTAATCTAAATTATTATGCAAATTCTTTTGGATGATGCATGACTTGGTTTGAAACTTATGATGGTGAAAGTGTGGATGTGTGCATGTTCATGCTATGGCCATATGCATTTCTGTGTTTCATGTTGCACTTTTATTATTCCACATTTATATGAAAAATTGTCATGCATTTTGTGAAGTATATTAGATAGTTTTGCTATTGGGATTTTCAAAAATCTCACTCTTCCACTAACCATTTTTAGGTGCAAGCTCATCAAAGAGTAAGGAGAAAGTTTATGAATATGGATTTGTGTTGTAAATTTAATGCCATTTTGGATAAAGACTTGTTGTGTAATATGTAGTTTAAACCCATGCATGTTTGGTGGTTGTGAGATGGCTAATGTATGCTTAAAGAAATTCTAATTGTATGGTTAATCATAATTAAAAGAGGTTTAGAAGTTAGGGTCTCAAATTATGAAGTTTCAAAATGACAAGTTTGACTCATTGTCAAAATTGAAGTTGGTCAAACCCCTTATTTTGACCTGTTGTGAAATAGAGTAAATAGACTTCAAATGAGTTGAAATTTTTCATAAAAATAGTTCACATTCCAAGCTTTAAAACAAGCTAAAGAACACTGGATTTGGAGTTTTGTACAGAAAGTTATGATGTTCCAAAGTTTGAAGAAAATCACTGAAAAACTTGAAAAATTAAAAAATTACCAATTGAACAGTACATCTTTACGCATTAGACTGTATCAATTGGGTAAGCTAATGACTCGGTTAATATTTTTCCCTTATAGAAGAACTTATAAGCTTCAAATAAAAATTAGAATCACTCAATTTTTGTTTTTTCTAGAATTAGTTATGAATTTTCAATGTTGGTTCGAAAAACTGTGGATAGTAACTTTTAAAGTTGAAAGTTTCCATTTTAAATCTTTTGGACTTTTTAAGTAAATTGAGGCTTTCCTTTGGTTCCAAATCAATATAAATTGAAGCTAAGGGCAAGGTTAAAGTGTGTTACACTCATACCTTAAAAAAGATAACAGATTAGGATCACATGAAACATATATGTGCTTGTTTGGGAACTCATTTTCCCCAACGATGCACGTAAGTCAAGACAAAACAATATCAAAATTTGTAAAAACCATTTCGAAATCCATAAAAACTGTCTCAAAATATGTAAACCATCTCGAAATCCATAAAATCATCTCGAAAGCTGTAACTCCATTCTCCCAATGGATTCCCAAACACACACTTTATAGTGCTCATTTGGGAACACGGTAGCGAAATACTTTTACGCAAATCGAAAAAATATTTGAATGAGATTATTTCGTTTTACAAAAAAATTGTTGAATTGTGTTTAATTTTTTCTACCGCTCTACTAAATAAGCCCATGATATGTTTGGAGTAAAGCCTTGAAGCGTTGACCTGCAATTTTCCACCCTGAGCCCACAATAAATCCTACCATTGCAAGGACAAGTGCACAACCATAGGACTAGAGGACCAAGGGAGCGTCATTTTTCTGTGTTTTTTAACTTGCACCTGCGTGCTGCGTCTGATCTCAGCTCGCTTACTCACTCCTACAATCGTGGCCATGCTCTGACTCTCAATCACGCGCCCCTTCTCCTCTTCGACTCACAATTTCTCTCGGCCCTCCTCGCTCCGGATTTCGTCAGAGCCGCCGTCTCTTTGAATCTCGTCGGCGTGCTCTTTCTTCTCATCTCCTTCGCTATTTTCCCGGTCCCTATTTGCTCCAGATTCCATCAGCGTTGCCTTCAACTTGACTTGTCTCTTTCCATCTTGCCGAGATGCAACCCTATTCTTCATTTTTTCCTGAAGGTCAGTTCGTTCTACTTCTCCTCTTCTCCTTTGTTATTTATCCTCTCAGTCTATCACCATTCTGTTCCTGATTTTGAGTATTCATCAGGGATGTTCTTGTTTTGAAGTCAATAATGGCTTAAACTTGGCATTTATAAGATTGATTTTTGCGGGACTATTAATTGTCCTTTCTTTGATTTAAGGCTTAAACTTGACTATCGAATTTTTTGGCAAATTGTTATCACTCTTTTTTCTGTAATTGAATGCCGTTGTTATTTCATCTTCTAAGTTGCTGATTCAGTTGGTTGTGCCCTTTCTGGAATTTTGCATGTCTTGGTTTCCTCTGTTCACTGAATTTGGTTAATTGTGGCTTGAATAGGCTTTTGAGAATCTAATTATTTTCAGTCTTTCCTTAAAGTTCTGATCAATGTTGGGTGGAGTTTGAGTATCATCTTTGATACTTTGTTACAGACTTCTATATGTATAACCTAGGTTCTTATTGAGAATAATATGAACCCGAGAATAAGAAGCTCCTTCTCATATTTAGAGGGAGAAAATAAAATTCGATGCCGGGATATTTTATGAGATTGGAGTTTTGGTGAAGTTGTACGTAGCTTTTTCTTTTGTATTTTTGTTTCTTTAAAAGATTATAAAAACTTTGTCTTCTACTTTGTGACCACCACAGAAATTCAGAGGCTTAAATTTAGTGAATCCATGTGCATTTCTATGTAGAGCTTTGAATTCTGGCTTTTATTTCTTTTTGGAGCTTGTGTTTTCTTACTAGACTCCGGTTATTTTATATATCACAATACTTTCTGTGTGCATCAATCATTTTAATTCAGTTTTTGTGTTGTGCATGATTGATTTGATTATTTATGATTGCTAGTATTCACCCTGTGTTCTCTATTCACTTCATTTTTCAGGTTTCTGCTCTTTTATCTTCTTTAACAATTAACTCTCAACCATAGCTTACCAAGTATGGCCATCTCAATAAATTATCGCCTGCTATTATGCTCAAGCCGACTTGAAAACTGTAAATTCTCTATTCAAAAGATGGGCCTGGCTTCTGTTGCTGATGCACTTTCTAGTCACCTGCATAAAAATAGTGGCAGTATAGAGAAGTTGTTATCCATGGAAAAGGCAAAACTAGATGCTCAATGTGTTGCCCATGTCTTAGAAAGATGCCTTCCTACACAACCTCATTTGGGTATTAGATTTTTCATTTGGGCTGGACTGCAGTCTGGATACAGGCATAGTACTTACATGTACAAGAAAGCATCTGTTGCAATTAATCAAAATCCACAGGTCATATTGGATGTGATAAGTTCATATGAATCTGGGGGGCATTTAGTTACAGTTAAGACATTTAAGGAGGTTTTTAGACTTTGTAAGGAAGCTCAGCATGCTGACATGGTTAATATAGCTTTATGGCTATTAAGGAAAATGGAAGAATTAAATTTGTGTGCTGACACTACCGTGTTCAATATTGTTATAAGTTTGTGTTGCAAGAAGGGTGACTTAAAGATGGCAGAAACCTTAGTTAAAGAGATGAGTTCTAAGAATCTCTGTCCTGATATGATTACATACATGGCACTGATTCAGGGTTTTTGTAAGGCGGGTCAGTTGGAGAGCGCATATTCTATGCTCAAGGATATGAAGTTACATGGATGTTCACCCAATTATGTGGTTTACACAACCCTTCTGAACGGATTTTGTAGCTTTGGATCTATGGAAAGGGCAATGGAACTTTTGGAGGAAATGAAGAAAGAAGGTGGGGATTGTAGTCCAAATGTTGTTACTTATACATCTCTTATTCAGAGTTTCTCTAAGAAGGGCAAGTGGAAAGAAGCATTACAAATTTTAGATAGTATGAGAGATTTGGGGTGTTCTGCAAACCATGTAACAGTTAGTACATTGATCGACAGCCTTTGCACTGTGGGTCATGTTGAAGAGGCATACAAGTTATGTGATAAAGTTAGAGAACATGGAGTATCATATGAGGATTGCTACAATTCGCTTGTGATTGCTTTGATGAGGACAGAAAATTTTGAGGAAGCAGAGAGACTCTTCAGAGTAATGCTTGCTGGTTCACTCAAACCTGATAGCTTGGCTTGTAGCCTTGTGTTAAAAGAGCTTTGTTTGAAGGGCCGTGTGATAGATGGGTTCTTCTTGCTTGAAGAGATTGTAAATACAGGATGCATCATCACCATTGACTCTGATATTTATTGTATTCTTTTAGTTGGTCTCTGTGAGCAAAGCCACTTGATAGAGGCCAGAAAGCTTGCAGAAATCATGCTTAAGAAATCTCTTGTGCTAAGAGCCCCTTACAAGGAAGGGGTAATTGAAATTCTAAGAAATTCTGGTGAAGAGGGCCTTGTTGAGAAGTTAACTGAAACGCAACAGGGTCATTGATGATTAGACTAGTTTTTGAAGCTCCCATGGCTATTTATAATGGCGGATGATCTTCTGTTGGATTCCTTTAAGGGGGTATGTATGGGTTGTATTAAAAAATGTTTTATTTTTTATCTTTTTAATATACAAATTTTATTGAGGTGAGGCGACTTATGTTGTGTCAGACTTGATAGTATGATTCTTATATACCAAGAACTGTATGAGTGATAATTTTTTATCAGTCGTAAGAATAACAATAAAATTCTTTAATACGTATAAATGATATATTACATAATCTTTATAATTAATGTTATGTATGGATTTATTTTAACACTTTAAATATTAATTTTAAGAATAAACCAGATTCAAAATATATATAAAACTCTTAATTATGATGGTGACACTTATTTTTTGCAATGACTTGTACAAGTGGCAATTGAAAATCAAACTTTTAGTTGCTGAAAGTCAAATTGATATATAATTAGTGATGAGGTGTCAATAAAAGGCTTATTTTTTGTGATAACAAGTTGCCCTAAAAAGTTAAAATTTTGGTGGGAACGATGCTTAAAATTCTCATTTCTTTAAAATAACTCTATAATTATGTTTATTAAAACCAACCCTAATGCAATCTCCTTATGATATAGGCAGTAGATAGAAATACTTTAAAAAATAATTATAAATTTATATAATAAAATGGATTGGAATCTCATATTTAGAATCAAAGTAAACTCTTTATTAATACTTATGGATATGTTTGAGACCAGTTTGGAGGCCTAAATGTGCATCTCAATTGCTAAAGGAAACTTTTTACACTTTAATGATGTTTATTCTGGTCACTAGGCAATTTAACTTTTGCATAAAAAACCATAGCAACATGGAAGCAAAATTTTGTTGCATTTGACTTTTCCACCGTAGAGAAAGAAGTTTTAACTATGGAGAGTGGAGATAGAAGAAGTTAGATGCTTGGACCCACCTTTTTTTTTTTAATCAAAGTCAATCTAAATAGCAATCATATTGCACTATCTAATTTTCAATCAAAACTTAAATTTGCAAAAATAAAATAAAATAAAAGACACTTAATTGGCGATGGATATAGTAACGAGGTGGTCCTAATTGAGCTTTGTAGTAAAACATGAACTTTTTCTTCAACTAATGCTAGGTATCCTTCAAACGGAGAACTTTTTTTTAGCTAAAGCGTAAGTATCCTCCTAATGGATACAATTTTATTCAAGTTACTGCGAGACACTAAATATAAACACCAGTTTCAGAAGGAATATGAACCTCAATTGAGTTTTATTGCAAAATAGAACATGTTTTTCAAACTAACATGTATTTTTTATTTGTGGATTTCTGCCTTGTGAGAACTTCAGGGCAAAGCTTAACATGTATATTTCTTACCAAAATGTTGGTTTTAATTTTAAAATATAAAAATAATTATTTTAAAAATTAAAAATTTAAATATGCTCTGTCAAAGTTTAAATTTTAAAATAATTGAGATACTATTTTCTGTTAATGAGGGTAACAATGTTAAGTTCAAGGAATAAATTTTTTTTTTAAATTTGAGAGAAATCTTGATATCAATTTAAAAGACCAAGTGTGTCTATATATATATATATATATTTTAACCTAAAAAACGAAGGAGTTTCATGACGACCCTTTCTAACTTTTATTTTAAACTCTTAAGTTCATGAATAAGATTCAATTTTGGTGAAAATCTTCATGATCACAATAAGTAACGGTGACCATGTGAAAGCAGCGGTAGCTTCAAGTCTTTTTAGGTTTGGTACTTTACAGTTCACATGTTCCAAGCATCATATTGTTGTATTTTTAAAAAGTATAGAATTAGCGCATCTATATATATATATATATTTCGTACTCTATTTTCAATACTTCATTGTGATATTTTTTTACTTGTTACAAAAATTTTAATTAATCACCTAATTCATTCCTTCTTAGGTACAAGCCGGACCTTAACAAGATATTCATATCTCACCTCATTTATTTCAACATCTTTGGGTGAAGGTTCCAATGCCTATCTGAGAAGGTCCCAGAGCTATGATCTCCTGCTTCCTTCCCTATAAATTCTAGGACTCTCTACACACAGCTGGTATCAATTTAGCTTTTGTGTTTTGTGTTATTATTATTCAATGCAGAGCTCATTTAAAAGTTCGTTTGAAAATAAATTTTACAGATTATGAGGTAAAACAAAGTTTTGAATAATAAATTTTGGATAATAGCTTTTACGAATTCCAAGAAAAAACTTGGGTTTTAAAAGATTATGTTTGGGAAGTTATTGGCTTTTACGGAGTTTGAGACAAAAAGTAAGTAGGAACGAAGAAATAGAAAGAAAGAAAAGTAGGAAATGGAAAATTTATTAGGAGAGAGGGTGTGATTTGACAAGAAAATAGCTTTTTCAAAATCTAGGTTTTAAACCGAGATTTTATATCCAAAATAACTTTTCAGAAAAATTTTGTAATTGGACAAAAACTAGGTTTTGCAGGAAAACCTAATTTTCGTATGGAGGTGATCCGATCATAAAATAAAAATATAAAAACTTGTCATTGTCAGGCCTTGGAAACGGATTAAAACAGTTGTGATTTCGAAGGATTGCACTATAAGGTGCAACCTCAGGATCGTTCTCTACGGAACATCGTGCACCACTAGTTAGTTAGCTTGTGACTAAGTTTACTTTGGAGGTGAAAACTGTGTTTGATTCAAAAGTGCATATAATTGAAGCTAATTACAAAACAAAATTTCTTTTTGGTATTTGATGATGGTTTTCCTCTTGGAAATGATTTAGGCTATCATAGTTCACAAAACATGAGGGAAAGCAGTAATTTCGCACTATGTTTCATAATGAAAAACCCCAACAACTCGTTGGGTCAGAAATTTCATGCAATGAACTCTATTTCATGAAACCATTTAAAAACATTTAGTGTGTGTAAAGAAATTGCCAAGTGAAAAATCTAACTCAATGCAATATTGCCTCAAATATCAAGCACAGCTAGGAAGATAAAAGAGAGCAACAGAGATCTCATTGAATAGGTAGAAATGAGACTTCACTCTACTAGGTCAAACACAAAGCAAAATCAATACACAAGTAATCCAAGTATGGCTCGATCGAGACTAAGTATTTAAGTACAAATCGCAAGTCCTAACTTATAAACTATGCAATCTATAACATAAATATAAATTAAAACTACCACTCCCCTTTTAGCACATTGAGCTCAAGCCATCTTCATCACCAAGAGGAAGGGAGATGCTCATTGCTCATAGCAAGTAGTTCAGGACTCCGAATTGATGAATGAAAGTGCATGATGGAATTTCGGGGATGAGATGAAGTGAAATTGGGGTTTAGATTGCAATGGAATGAGAGAAAATGGAAGAGATGAATATAGGATGTTTTCTTGCCTCCTCTTCGTCCTCTCCTCCGAAACTTACCCTAATTGGCATGTATTAACCGCCCTGGGTCGGATCCCAAAGGATGTGTCAGTTATTCATTCCATTTGGAGCCTGATTTGGTGCTGTTACATGATATTTGTAATATCCCTAAATTTCTATGCTAGCTAAATGAAATGCTAATCCGATAGCTAGGAAATGAAAAGAGAAATCAGAGGTAAATAGTATGGAAAGAAAGAGTATAGGCCGGAAGTTATAAAATAGACCTGGCTTAGTACACGGAGTTCCGTAGGAATTCCATAATTAAGGAAAATTGCCCAAAGTGATATGAGGATGGGAAAACCTTCAGGAAAGGGACCCATACGTCATTTAATAAAAGACCAAAGACTAAAGGTCTTTTAGTATCAAAAGTAAGGATAAAATAGTAATTTTTGGAAAAGTAGAGAAAGTAAGGGCAAAATGGTAATTATGAGAAAGTTAAAGGGTATTTTGGTCATTTGACAAATGAAAAGTCAAACTCAAAGTTAAAAAGTCAACTAGCTGACCAAAAGATCAGAAAAATTTACAGATGCCCGAAAGATAAATCTCTAAATACTGGTCGCAATGACGTAACACGGATTTTCCAGATTCGGACCTAATTTCCGTCTACGGAATTTTGAAGGGTAAAAGAGGAAAAATAATTATTTGAAATATCAGGAGCCCTTCAAAAAATTTGGAGAAAAATATGAAAAATCCAGTGAATTATGTAGTAATTAATAAAATTATTACCCAGTATATAATTAAGACGGTTTTCTCGAAAATTGGGAAAAATACCCGAAAAATCCCAAAATATAATTATTTTAAAAATTAATTTTGGAAAATCTAAAGGACAAAGGCATGAGAATCAGTGAAAAATATAGTATTTTTCAAGGCCCTAAAAGAAATTTGCTTTCCATTGTTCCGTTTCAGGGATTTTGGACAAGATAAAGTAACCCTTTAAAAATGGAGATAGTTAAAGGGTATTTTGAGAATAATAATTTTATTATATTCAAGATGGAATTATGGAGATTAAATGAAAAATAAAATATCTCTAGAAGTGTAGAAAAAGATTTACCGGAATAAAGTTAAGTTTACCGGTAAAAAGTGTAATCGGTAAAAGTAACCGAATGGGATCCAGTTTGGTTGGAGTAACCAAAAGGGAATCAGATTTTTACAGCCATGATTACACTTTATGAGAGCCAATGAGAAGTGAGATAAGTGGCATAAAGGAGGAGCCATCATAAACCATTTGATCTACTTTATTTCACAAGATGAGATCTTAGCCATTTAACCCAATTAAGCATTAATTAATAAAGCACAATTCCCTTCATCTTCCAGCCCATTTCCTCGTCAGTTTCAGCAGCAAGAGAGAAGAGAAAGTGGAGTCATTTTAGAGCAAGAAGAGGAGAGAGAAACTTGGTGGAAACTCAAGGTAAGGAAGATTACTACCTTGAAACATATACCAATCTCTTCCTTGCAACTTCCTCTTCCACTTCCATGGTTTAGAATTTTGATTTAGCCTCTCTTTTCTCAATTTCATGACTTAGGGTTCTTGAGAGAGAAGTGAGAAAAAGAGGGATTTAAGGCTAATTAATTGTTGGAAATGCTTCCTCTTATTGAAAGAAGCATGTTGATGATAGTATTGATGTTGTTTGAGATGTGTTGTGATTTTTGTAATCTTGGGAAATCAT
>JANTPZ010083359.1:0-11647 GCA_025593235.1 Vachellia pachyceras | reverse complement strand
CTGAGTAGTAGCAATGCCAACTTGCATCTGACCCAGATCTTTAGAGTCAACATGGAAGCAGTCAGAAGTTGGACCTTTACATATAATACCCTTACCCTTCAATGTATGCTTGATAAAATACTCAGAAAATCCTGACTTGGATATAATTTTTGTTCGTATCCCTCCATGAACATCACCTGCACCCCCTTTGTTTTCAGCTGTTGTTAAGTGTTCTATGACTTCGCTCTGATCATCACTGAGTGATTTTTTAGCCAATAATTCTGGGAAAGATGCAGGCCTAACATCCGCCCAGGCATTAGAAGTGGACAGAACATTATTTCTGTGCGCAGCATGACTTCGTGAATTTCCAGCTCCTAAATCACCAGTTAGCTGATAAAGATGCCCCCATTGGCTCTGCTTACTATAAAATCCCTCCCGCCTGTTTGATGTGTCAATATCTAAACTTGAGCCATTGTAACTTTTCAACGTTAGTTCTTCAACCATGAAACCATCACCAGCAAACAGTTGCTCAATATGCGGATGTACTGATGTAGTTGCAGGGCTGATAGCTTCGGCAACATTTTTATCCTGTCCAATATAATCATATTCCTGCTGTGGAATCTGGGAATAGTCAAGTTCGGCGGGTTCCAGAATTTCTTGGGGTTTGAAAAATGGGCAGCTTTCAGGTTTTAGTGAATACTCATCTTCTTTACTCTGATGTGTCGCACCCTGGACCACCTATTCATGCTTCAAACTGACTTCATTCAAGTTACATAGCCACTTGGACGAAGTTACCTTTCACATAAGTTACTCAGGGATCATAAGCTACGGCTAGACTCCTTTGTCGAAGCAAGTTCTGGGAAACATAAATTGAAATAGAAAAAATAAAACTTAAAAATTAAGTAAATATTAGCATAATAATAGCAAGCAATAAAATATGGAATAAATGTCATTAGCAGGGCCGAAGTACGAAATTGCGCAAAGATTGAAACATCTTAACGAAGAGGATATGATCACTGAAACATATTTATCAGCAATACACACTTCATAAGTTGTTCTCTACATAGAATTTCAACTCTGAAAAACACAGGCGATAATTGACAATCAAATAAAAACCACCCAAAATCATGAAACCAGCTGGATAGTTATATATTCAAGGAAGAGATTTCTAAGTTAAAATATCAAATTAAGGAACCAAGGGACAAAATAAAAAGAAACAGAAACGACTCTTCTAGAAGTGAAATTGAATGCATTGGCGGTGAAATTTTATGTGAAGGTAGCAGAGGGGCACAGTGACGGGTGAATTGAGAGAGAGAGAGGGAGGGAACATACTCGGAGAGCAGAATTGGCGAGCGTTTCTGCACAGAAACAGGAGGATGAAGTGCAGAGAAATCAGAAAAAGTGTAGAGAGGAAGAGGATCTCTTTCTATTGCTTTGAGTCGCACTCGCTTCGCCCAGAATGATGAAGATAACGGCAAGGGCCGGGCTTCGTAATTACATTCGATCCCACCGCATTTTTTGTGGTAAAGTAACATTTTTACCACGGAAGTACATACGTTGGAGCAATGTGTATCCAGAAGTTTTCAGGGGATCAGATTCACCACGGAAGTTTGTAAAACGCATAAATTTTCACATGGGCCAACAGAAGCTGTGACGGCCGTTTGTCAACTAGGATACACTGCCACGTCATCCTCCACGCCATTTAACTCTCTAAACCTTTGTAATTGCTTTACATGTTAGTTTGCCAAGTAGGATTTTCATTCAAATGAGAGGTATGTCTCATTCGGATGCCAAACCCAAACCTTTTAAAACCGAACATACAGAACGCGGTTCAGGAATTGATGTTTCCAAATCGCTTTTTCCAGTTACGGTTTAGAAAGTGACGACACTGATCTCATTCCGATGAGAACTATTCCTCATTCGAATGCGTGACGGACCCCATTCGACAATTGAAGTTAGAGAGACTCAATCGAATGAGTTGTTCACTTGAATCGAACATGCATTTCCAAACCGTTTTTCAGATGTATGGTTTAGAAAGTGACATCGTTGAATCCATTCGAATGAGTTTTATCCTTCATTCGAATGATGGTGCATATTCGAATAAGTTCTTCTACTGATTTGATTAAGTATTTCTAAACCGCCTTATTCTAGTACGGTTTAGAAGGTGATGACGACACATCCATTTAAATTAGTTGTATCCCTCATTCGAATGAATGAAAGAACCGAAGTTAGAGTGACTTCCTCGACTCAGGCATTGAGCCGATTCGAATATGGACTTCCAAACCGTTGTTCTCTAGTAGGGTTTAGAAAGTGTGGACGCTGTATCCATTCGAATGAGATCTATCCTTCAATCGAATGAAGTTACCTATTCGAATAAGTTCTTCTACTGATTCGATTAAGGATTTCTAAACCGCCGTATTTTTGTACGGTTTAGAAAGTGAGGACGATGCATCCATTCGAATGAATTGTATCCCTCATTCGAATGAGTGGAAGAACCAAAGTTAGCGTGACTCCCTCGAATCAGGAGGCATTGAGCTCATTCAAATATGGACTTCCAAACCGTTGTTCACAGAATCGGTTTAGAAATTGATGTTTCCAAACCGTTGTTTTCAGTTACGGGTTAGAAAGTGAGATATTGATCTCATTCCGATGAGAACTATTACTCATTCTAATGCGTGACAGACCACATTGTACACTATTGTTTACGAGTACGGTTTAGAAAGTGATGATGCATCAGCCATTCGAATGAGTTGTATCACTGGTTTGAATGAATAAATCGAATTAGGTCTTGGACTCAATCGATTAAGGATTTCCAAACCTTTTGTTTACTATACGGTGTAGAAAAAGAGTACGATTTATCCATTCGAATGTGATTTTCCAACATTCGAATGAATGGACGAAACGAAGTTAGAGTGACTCAATCGAATGAGTTCTTGGACTGATTCGATTAAGGATTTCCAAACTATATACGGTGTAGAAATTTAGGACGATTAATACATTCGAATGAGTTTTTTATCATTCGAATGAATGGACGAAACGAAGTTAGAGTGAATCAATCGAATAAAGGAAACATATGTGACCTTGCTGAACCAAAGTTATTAACTACGGTTTAGAAAGTTAACGTTTCAAATCGTATTTCAAATGAGTCTTTAAACTTACATTCAAATAACGGATATTATTCATTTGGATGTAAACACTTTTAACTTATATTCCTGCATTCGAATAACGGTTTAGAAAGTGAACGCTTAATGTATTCGAATGTGTTATATTCCACATTCGAATGAAAGTTCCAAATTTGAACCTCGACGGAATGAAGTTAGAGTGACTCAATCAAATTAGTTGTTGGGTTGATTCGAATAATGATTTCTAAACCGTTTCTTTGTAATACGGGTTAGAAAGTGAAGCGTTGTATCTATTCGAATGGATTTTATCCCTTATTAGAATGAAGGTGCCAAATTTGTACCTCGACGAAATGAAGTTATGATGAGTTCACGGTGTAGAACGTGAAGACGCTGAATACATTCGAATGAGTCATATCGTACATTCGAATTCGTCGCTGAGATGAATGGAATCGGATGCGGTTTAGAAAGTTCAAACGCTGCACCTAACTTTCCTAACCACCCAGATAAGCTACGGTGTAGAAGTGTAATGTAATAAAGGTGTTGGGTTTAAACCATGACAGGTGGCATTAGTTCTACGTGTCACCACAAGTTATCATCCATTTAACTCATGCAATTGCTCAATGGTGTGGTTATCATACATGCAGTGATAAGAGGAAAGTTGTGCCCCTGAAAGCAACATCAGAGAGATCGGTCTGAGATATGTGTCAAAACTTCATTGCCCACTGTGATCTTTGTTTGTCGGTGATTGTACTGTAAGACCTTTCTATTTTGAGTAATAGTAATTAACGTACGATTAAGCTTTAATGGCGTGTGGTGGGGATAGTGCTGCCGTACTTGGGAAAGAGGTTAGTGATGAGGACTTTGGGTTTTTAGATAGTTTAAGAGATGAGGTTGGTTATTCAAGCAATTTCACTTTTGAGTTTGGTGAGAAGGAAGCAGAAGTGAAAATCGGTACGGTAGATGATGATAATGGAGAAAATGATGGATACAGTGACAATAGTTAGGTGTCTGATTCTTGGCACTTGATTAAATTAAAATGGTCAGCTTTTGGAAAATGATATATCATGACACCATGCTAGCTAGGCTAACTTCCCTGATGGTGCATTTGCATTAGGCGTTTCATCTTGTTTAATGCAATAATGAAGTATTGTATGGCTTTGTATTATTGGTTTAATGTTGTACTTTCAGTTTATGTCTGATGGCAAAAGGGAAAAATGTTGATTTTTTATGTAATTGATTGACAAGAAGTCTTTGATGATGTACTGCTGATCGTATGGATACAAATTGTGTTTTTTCATATCATTACAATGTTAAAATGCCTTGCCACCTCATACTCTCAAAATTGGCTGATAAGTGTCCTTCTACAGTTTTGGCAGGTTTGTGATGTGTCTTTGAACATGCTAAAATTTAGCTGAGTAATGTTTCTGTTCTCTAACTTGGATTTCCATTTTAGTGTTAAGAATCATTGGTGGACCCTCTTTAGAAGACTATCAATTTCAAGCTTTTCTACACAAAATTACATCTGCTGGATAGTGCAATGGCTAGGACAGTTAGTAACTGATAGATTGTTCTCTGAATTCTGAAAATTATATATGGGGAATTGTTGTGATTGATAACTTTCTTTCAGGCCTGTTACAGGCCATAGGTTAGGCCAGGCTGAAGACAGGCTCAGGCTCAGGCTCAGGCTAAAAAATGTGCCTGTGTACAGGCCACAGGCCAGGCCATGCTAGATTCCACCCAAACAGCCCAGGCCTATTTGAGGTGGAGCCTAGCCTGTTTCCACCCCTAGAGAAAAGTAAGGCTTGATATAAACAGATGTGGCTAACTAATCAAGAAAAGAGTGACAGCCAGATGAGCACTTGTAGCACTGTAGATAGGTTACTGTAGCGGCAGAAGTTTTTGGTTTCTGATAAGGAAGAGAAGGCTTTATGTAAAATAGGGTTAGGGTGTTATTTGAATAAAATAATTTTTTAAACAACAATAATAATAATACTAGTTGTTAGAATAGGATTTGACCAAGAGGGGGTGAATTGGTCACTTTAAAAATTTAAAACTTAAAAACACAAAGTGAGAACAAAGTCACCGAGAGTGAGGAAGAAAGATGAACACAAAGATTTATTCTGGTTCGGTCCTCTTGACCTATGTCCAATCCTCAGAGCTCCTCTGAGATTTCCAAATCCACTATCAACCACAAACTGAGGCTTCTCAAGCCTTTACAACATGGACTCACTCCCCATCAAACTTTTCACTAAAACAGAGTGTTTCACCCTCTGTTTTTGTTGATACCTTGTTTTGATGATAACAAAGTTTTAATTCAAAGGTTACATTGCAGGAATTGGAAATGGTTTTTGAAATTTTGAAAATATGTTTTACAGTTAAAAACTCGAGTCAGATGCTGCACAACTCGAGTTCCATAACTATATTTTCAAAACTTTCAGGTGTAACTCGAGTTTTCAACTTCAAGTTGTGATGACTCGAGTCACACACTCTTTACAACTCGAGTCACATGCCTCTTATCTTCTATCCAAGTAATTTCAATGTGCAACAACTCGAGTTTGGAGGTTCAACAACTCGAGTCACTTTAAACTTGCATCAACAACTTGAGTTTTCTACTTCAAGTTTTGATGACTCGAGTCATAGCTTTTCTACAACTCGAGTTGCATGCTTAAAAATCTGCCTTCCAAGATAATTCATGTAGTACAACTCGAGTTTAAGGATTCAGCAACTCGAGTTGCTCAAAACTTTCAGAAACAACTCGAGTTGCCAGCTTCAAGTTAGGACAACTCGAGTTGCAGGTATACAGAACTTGAGTTTCGTAACTTTTAAACCTTTGAAGGATTTTTTGCATCAATGTAACTCGAGTTACATAAGCATATAACTCGAGTTGCATAACTGGAATTTCCAAAAACTTTCAAGCATAACTCGAGTTACTGTATTCAAGTTTTCATGACTCGAGTCATCCTCTTTTCAAAACTCAAGTTGCACAACATGAATTTATAACTTGCATTGCAAACTCGAGTTTTCCAAATAAAAGTTTTCTTAACTCGAGTCAGTCACTTTTAAAAACTTGAGTTTCATCACATAACATTTTGAAAAAGCCGTAAACTTATGAGATAGAACTCGAGTGACAATTTCCTTCAACTCAAGTTACAACTTTATTTGACAATCAGAGTCTGACACGGAAATACACTTTTACCAAACCATTCCTTATTCCTGTCAAAGAATTTTAAAACCTACCTGCTACCATAAATGCACATTCAATATCCTATGAAACAAGAAAGGTCTCACTTGCTGAAGTTCTCCGACAACAAGAAGCAATCAGAATTCTTGCAGTCCTCGCCGTCATCAAACGAATGCATTTAATACAGCATTCAATGCTCTCAACAACCAGAGACAACGGCTACTCAATGTGAGTAACGGACTTTTGGCTCTCTCTAACGGATAACTCAAAAGACGGAAAGAAGAGACGATCAACAACGCAACTATTCTCTCTCTCTATATCTATTGTCTTCTGTAAAGCATTCAATATTCCGTTGTGAGCTTCAGTGTTTATCATATCTACTCTTTTGAGAGTTTAAACCAGTGATTCATTCTTGTATCCTTTGAGAAACTCAAGGACGAGGCCTTGAGATTATTGGGTTGTGAGATAGTGAAAAATAGAGAGCGGTAGTCTCTGTTCTTTTGCATTTAGTGAGGGGGAGTGTGACTCCTTGAATGTAAAGGCTTGTGAAACCGGATTAATTGTTGTTAATGGATTGCAAATCTCAGAGGAGCTCTGAGGACTGGACGTAGTTTAGAGAGGACCAAACCAGGATAAATCTTCGTGTTCTTTGTTCCTCTGCTCTCTCGGTGACATCTTTATTATTTCTGTGATTTGAGCTTTAAATTTTTAACTGTGACCAATTCACCCCCCTCTTGGTCAAATCCTACACTAACAGTTTTCTATCTCAGCCCAAATGACACAAGGTCCCAACCTTGTGTTTCTCACAAATTTACAATGAATTTTTGCTCAAAGAAACTCTCTCAAAAGAGTAAATAGCTAATACTAAAGCACAGAAGGAATATTGAAAGATTTATAGAGAATGTAATGAATAGCTTTGAATGCTCGGAATGCTCGTCTCTTTCTCTGTAATGAATGCTTGGTCCTTTTATAGATGAGGAGCAATGAAGTTGCCGTTAGAGAGATTTTAATGCCCGTTACTCTCATCAACTACCTCTTTGGTTTCACCATTAATGTTGCATTAAATGCGTCTCAGGAATGTAGGCGACGATGGTTGATTCATGCGATCTGTCTGCAAGAGGTATAGACAGCTTTTTCTCTTTCTATGATTCTGTATTTATGCATTTATTCAGACAGATGAGATTTAAACTTTGTTAAACACAAATAAGGAAAGTTACAGAGAGTAGGTAAAAGCTGTCAAAGAAAAATAGTCGTTGAGTGAAGCAATACTCAAGTTTGTTTCTCAATACTCGAGTGATGACCAAAGCAAACAAGTGTATTTTGATTTTCATAAACTGGTACTCGAGTGTGTTTGATTCAATGCTCGAGTATTTATAACACTTTTGAAGTTACTCGAGTGTTTGCTGAAAGTATTACAGAGGTTTTTGAATTTAAGATGCATGAATACTCGAGTGTTAAAATTTTTGTACTCGAGTGTTAGGAACACTTTCAGATGCTACTCAAGTGTTTGAGAAAATTCTTGAAGTAAAATCTTTTGAAGTAGTACAATACTCGAGTGTTCAGATTGTAATACTCGAGTATTGTCACTTCTTTTATCATTACTCGAGTGTTGAAATCATAGTACTCGAGTGTTGTCATTTTTATTACCATTACTCGAGTGTTCAGATGGAAGTGTTGTGTTTGTTTGAAAAAGAGGGCTCGATACTCGAGTATTGTAAAACTAATACTCGAGTATTGACAACACTTTCATTATATACTCGATTGTTTTGCTTCAAGTGTTGTGCCAAGTTTGTAAAGATAACTCGATACTCAAGTATTAGAGCACAATACTCGAGTGCTTCCAATACTTCCATTTGTAACTCGAGTATTCAGCTTCAAGTGTTGAGTGGTGTTTTGAAAATAAGGCTCGATGCTTGAGTATTACAACTTAATACTCAAGTGTTGTCAACACTTCAACATCAATACTCGAGTTTCATATGAAAGTATTCAATTATAAAACATTTTAAGCACCAATACTCGAGTGTTTACAACACTTCAACCTAATACTCGAGTTTTCACTCAAAGTGTTGAATCACAGAGACATTTTAACTCACAGTACTCGAGTATCAGTATTCATTAATCGAGTGTTCTCAACACTTTCAACAATAACTCGAGTGTTGTCTGAAAGTATTGATTTTTAACATATGAAAAAGTTTAATACTTGAGTTTCAAACCACAATACTCGAGTGTTTCATTATAAACACTTAATCAACAACAATTCAAGCTTCATAATTCCTGAAATCATTTTGTTATCATCAAAATATGGCATTAAAACTAGTAGTATTATTAATAGGTAAAATGACACATAAAGTACCTTGAAAGTAGTGAATCCCATAATGATGATTTGAAATTTAAAAGCCCAGAGGATGATAGTTCCTCACGCGTCTTTAAACAAGTTTAAAGGAAATTATCTAAATGCCCCTCTAATCATGATGAGACGTGTTCAAGTTTGACAGGAGAGTTAAAGAGTTGAAAGATACAAATTGTATTTTAACGAGGTCGTTTTAAACCGAACAAAATTAAGTACGGTGTAGAAAGTATACTTTCTAAACCGTGTCTAAAAAGCAACGGTGTAAAAGGTGTTATATATATATCTCTTTAATATAATTATATTATATTTCGTTATTATATATATCTCTTTAAATTTTAAAAATTTCTTTTATATATTTATAAATATATAATATATGTATATAGCAATATATTAATATTATATATAATTAGATAATATATTTTTAATATTATTATATTATATTAATATAAAACAATACCTTTTACACCACAGGAAAATATGTAAGCATTTTTATTTTCAATATAATATAATTAATTAAATTTATTAAATATAATTACAAAATTAAAATTAATAGTAACAAATTTATTAATAATAACTACAAAATTTAAATAATAATAATTATTTTGTAATTATTAAAAAATTATACTAAATTAATTAGTAATAAAATAGTAGTTACAAAATTTAAAAGATAAATAATGAAATAAAATATAATAAATGTATTACTTTTTATTAATAATTTTATAACAAAAATTTTTTAACAATTTTATAATAAAATATAATAAATGCGTTTTTTATATAGTAAATTATAAATATTTTAAATATAATAAAAAATTATTACTTTTAGACTGTATGGACATCCATGAGGTCTAAAAGTAAATATAGTTTTTTATAAATATTTTGTAAAATGAATTTCTTTTATTAATATTTTTAAAATGAATTTATTTTAGACCGCATGTAATACCGTGTGGTCTAAAAATAATAAATTTTTTATTAATATTTTTAAAATAAAATTCTTATAGACCGTATTTCTGTTCGGTCTAAAAATAATGTATTTTTATAAATTTTTTAAAAAATAAATTTCTTTTAAACCGCACGGCAATCCGTGCTGTGTAAAAGTAATAATTTTGTATTGAAATTTATTATTTTAGTCTTTAAATTATAATGTTTTTATAATCTACATATTTTTGAAAAAAATCTTTCTTAATTTATTTTTATAAGGTGATAATATATTTTTTATCATTAAATAAATTTTATTAAATGTTATAATATTTTTTTAAAAAAACTTAATGAATTATATTATATTTGAAATTAAAAAATGGCTATATATTTTTTAGCATTAGATAAATTTTAATAAATCTTATAATATTTTGATAAATTTACTATTCGATTTAATAATTATGAAAAATCTAAATTTTTTTAACATTAGGTTTCATAATTACAAAATTTTAATAATTAAGATATTAGATTTAATAAATTTCTGTAAATTTATACTTGATTATTCGAATGAGGTACATATTAATTCGAATATCTTCAGCGTATCCGAATGAACCCTGGAGATAAAGATATAAATTTGCATTTACTCATTCGAATGAGACAAATGTTCGTGAATGAAAGCCTCATCTTCAACGTATCCAAATGAGCTCTGGATATGAAGATACAAATTTGTATTTGCTCATTCGAATAAGGTCGATGTTCATTCGAATGAACATGGGCCTGATTCGAATGAGCAAATGGAAATTTGTGAATGAAATAAGACTTTCTAAACCGTATGAAAATCTGAACGGTCTAAAAGAATTGGCATTCGAATGATGGACTCCACCATTTTAATGAAAGCCTCATCTTCAGCGTATCTGAATATCTTTATACCTCATTCAAATGACGTATTTATTTATTTATATGAAACATGTTTTTTACACCGTAGAGGGTCTGTGCGATCTAAAAAGTATATATTTTACACCGAATAAACACATTATGGTCTAAAAATTTACTCTTTTTCGTATATTTCTTATACATTCGAATGCATAACTTATGCGTTCAAATGTATATATATTTTATATATAATATTTATATATTTATATAAAATTTATGTATTTATAATTAAATATTAATATTTATATAAATTTTATATATTTATAGTTTTATATAAATTTTTAAAATTATTAAAATATAACTACAAAATAAAAAATAATTAGAAATTTATATAAAAAATTATTATTATTTGTAATTATTAAAAATAATAAATTTTTATTAAAATAATAAATTACAAAATTATAATAATAATTTTGTTTATAATAATAGTATTTATTTTTTAAACATTTTAAATCATATAAATTAAAAAATGTGGGCATTATTGTTAAAGTTTTTATAAATATTTTATAAAACGTAAAAATTAAAAAAAGTAATATAATTTTTTATAAATATATTATAAAAAGAATTTCATTTAGACCGCACGAATTGCTGTGCGGTGTAAAAGAAATTTATTATTTATCTTTTAAATTTTGTAACTACTATTTTATTACTAATGAATTTAGAATAATTTTTTAATAATTACAAAATAATTATTATTATTTAAATTTGGTAATTAGTTTTTTAATAAATTTGTTTTTATTAATTTTAATGTTATTGTTAGAACAGGATTTGACCAAGAGGGGGGTGAATTGGTCTTATAAAAAAAATTGCAGTTATAAAACACAGAGATAAGAGCAAAGTTACCGAGAGTGAAGAAGGAAGATGAACACAAAGATTTATCCTGGTTCGGTCTCCTTGACCTACGTCCAGTCCTCAGGGCACCCCCGAGATTTCCAAATCCACTATAGGAAATCAAACAGACTTTGCAAGCCTTTACAATCTGGGATTCACTCCCCCTTTCTCTTTTCACTATAACAGAGTGTAGCACCCTCTGTTTTCTAACACACTTTCAGCCCGAGATACTCAAGAACCCGTTCTTGAGTTTCTCACAAGTTTACAATATGTTTTAGCCTCAGATAGCTCTCTAGAAAGAGTGGATGGCAGATAATGAAGCACAGAGAGAAATAA
>JANTPZ010083345.1:418-14290 GCA_025593235.1 Vachellia pachyceras | reverse complement strand
CCATTCTATTTGGAATTTTATGAAATGAGTTATGAATTTTTTTAAAAGTAATTGAAAATCCAAAAATCAAGGAAAGGAAGTTAAATAATGTAAAGGGGCATAAATGGGTTTAGGAGAGAAGTAGGAGCTAGATAAAGCTCGATAAGCACAAAATTACCGTAATATTATACATATATGTCTTTAGGATTTGACATATGCTTGAGCGCTTTAAGAAAAGCTAGAAAAGGGATTATTGAAGAAAGTAATAATAAATAAAGAAAGACAGGTGGAATCCCTTTTTTATGTTATTCTTATATGTATTTAATTATGCATGTTTGTTTATGCCATATTTATTATGCGTGTTGTGATATGCTAGAAGAACGATTATACATTGCTTGCATGGTGTGAGGAAGTTCTACGGGATAGTTCCTCTAAGCTAATTACATGTTGTGCAATCTGATATCTATCCATGATCATGTGATGTGTAAAGCTGCTAAGGTGAGACCTCATGATATGTACTATTGCCGTGTAAGATGATTGTGAATTATATATATAATTATATGATAAACTATGGTTTCTATGAGGATTTTTGAATCTCAATCTCCCTTTCAAATAAATACAGCTAAGGTGAGTAGCTCAAAAGGCAAGGAAGTGATGACAAAAGAAGCATATAAGGTGAGAAGGATGGATAATGAAAGGAAGATGGAAGAATTGCTGGAAATTGTGCCCTAGAGGCCAATCATTATATCTCAGACATTATTTATTTTAATGTACTTTCTCCATTTAATTATCATAGCTTTTGCATGTTTATTATGATAATTGCATCCATTGGCAAATTATGAATATTGTCTTAAATGTCTCTAGTCAGTTATATATGTGGAAGCAAAGATAAAGTAAGGCCAGTATGACTTTATATCGAATATCTTTAATATCTTTATCAAATTTGGATTTTCAAGATTAATAAAATTCGGATATAAAGTTAATCTTGAATATATAAAAAAATGAATCTTGACTTTATAAAAAATTAATCATCATATGTATAAAAAATTAATTCAAGAATGCATCAACACATGATCATATATCATCATATGTATAAAGATATTCAATATTCATAAAATTTGGATATATAGTTAATCTTGACTTTATAAAAATTTAATCTTGAATATCTTTATATCTTTATCAAATTCATATTTTCAAGATTAATAAATGATTAATGTTGAATTATAATGCACTTCATGAGTTCTAAAAATATGAGGATTCATGAGTAATAGAGGGTAAGCATTTTTCAAATTTAATTGAGTGAGCCATTGAAACTCTAGAGAGAGTGAAACCAAGGGCACTAACACGTTACCGTTGTTGGGGACTGTTCACGTGAATACCGGTAGATGGGGGCGATCAAATAAGGTTGGCTCTTAGAGATCGGATTTCCATGAACCGTTAAAAGATTATTGCTTACTGCGAATTCAAGAACTGCAGAAATAAGATACTGTCATAACTACTATGTCTAAACGCCTTTGATAGATCCAAAAGAGAGATTAGAAAACTTTTAAAAATTTTTTCCACTACGTGTGTATGTTCTAATCCCAACAAGAACCCGTTTACATACAATTTGGTTTAAATAGTAGTTAAGGTTTTATTTTGATTTAAGCCTGGATGGCTTAGATAGTTACATATACTTATATAAATTATGTATATAGCGGATATGAGATTGAATCTGGCTGAGGGAATATCTCCCCCACAAGATACAAATAAAAGTTATCTTCGACGGATAACAAATAGGGATTAATAAGTTAATGTAAGTAGAAGATCATAGATAACGGTTTTTAAAGAAAAACTGCTTTCATACTACAATTATAGATTAATGACTCAAGATCAAACCTTGTTCAGTGGATCTATCTAACAAATAGTTTTACATAAAAGTTGTTTTAGAAAGTTTTAAAAAAAATAATACTTTCGGAAATCTCATTCTAAATAAATAAGGTAAAAGGGTATTTTATAAAAGGCCTCAGAGGATTTAAAATAGGCAGTACTAAGAAAAGGGTCTGACAACAATCCCCCTTAATAGCTTCTTAAGGCACTTTTGAAGGACTTAGTTGATGACTTCTTAAACCTGGTTGATTTTGTATTTGTTTTATTTATTTTTAATTTGATTTATCTTTCTGTGTAGAATGTATGGACTTCTTTTTTTAACGAACTCCAATTTGGCAAAAAAATATTGAGTCATTTCAACCAAAATAAGAAAGAATAATCTGAAAAATGTAAAGGGGTGAGAAATCATAGTCAAGAGACAAAGAGGCACAAATATCTATTACAAAATGAAATGTCTCTGCCTCTTCCCTCCCTTTACAATTTCTTTGTTCTGCTTTTGCTTTTCTACTTATTCTCCCATTTTCTTCTCTCTTACACTCTATCAATGACAAGTGTCTCTCGTACCACTCACTTTTTCGGAACAACATGATGCCCATGGCCAAGAGATGTTTACTTTAATCATTTTGTATTTATAAATCACTTATTCATTGCAGTAATTTTATCTACTCATATCGTTGTGTAAGATATATACTCTTGAAATAGAGTGTGACCGAGAGAAACCATTGAGAAAAAGGAGTTTAAGAATTTCGAGAAGAATTTACAGAATGTAAAAAAAAATTACGGATTTTGAGATGATTTATACAGATTTTGAGATGGTTTTGTCTTGACTTGCATGCACATTGGGAAAAAGTTCTTCCCAAACATGCACACACTTTTATTATCGTGTTTATAGAATACTCTCAATATGTTTTACGCTAAAAAACTATAAAACATCATTAATTCTAACTTAAAATTTAATAATGTTACAAATTTATACTTTTTTATATAATTACACCCTATGAGAATAAAGGTAATATAATAATAAATAAAGGAGAAAACTGCACATTGATATAAAAATTTAATGATATGATTTATAAATAATATTGAAAATTCTCTTTACCTATAAATAGTAATAGAGAAGTATTATATATTAAATAAGTAAAAAAATTGAAAAATTATTTAAATTATAAAATATATTTTAAATCAGATTTGAGGTTTTTTATGTTTTATGGAAAGAATCAACTTATATAGGATCCAATAAAGTATAAACCCCTCTAATCATCTCACCGCTATTAAAATGAAGATGTCATTGAATCATTAAATTTATCCAAAATTAAACATATTCCTAACTTTACCCATATTCAAAAGCATATATAGAATATTTTTTTGAATAATAACAGCAATAGAAAAACTTTAAGTGCTATCCTTTTGTGGCCATCGCTTTAAATATTCTCTTAATACATTATAATAGAAATAATATTTTTTAAATTTTCATTAGTGACCAATGACTTGTATTATAGACTAATAATTTTTTCTAAAACCACCTCATATTTAGACTCGAAGAAGTAGTAAATAGGAGGAAATTTATCTATTATCATTTTTTATTTACAAATATTTCGCCCAAAACTTATAGGACTTAATTTTTGGATTAATTTTATGTCTATACATAACTGGTATAAATTTTTAGATTTACTCCTCTTATCCTATTTATAAAATATTCTCTATATGCGCTTCATGCAGATAAAAAAAATAATTAACCTCATTAACTTTGCCTTAATATTCTAAATTTTTTTAACTTTACCTATATTTAATATATATTATAATACACAGGAACAAAGTCAACATAATAAATGGAGGATAAAATTGTACATTTACATGAAAAATTAAATGAGGTGATTTATAAATTAGATTTAATAAAACATTTTCCCTCTACATTATAAATAGGATCAAAAGATAAAAAGAATATTTTGAAAAATATTCTTTATAGAAGATATGTCAATTTTTTATGCTTAAAAATGCATGTACTTTATCATATGCTGTGAGTGAGGAATCAATTCGTTCACATTGGTTGGTGATGTGGATGCATGGTTAGTGAGAGGTGAAGATAAGATATTGTCTTCAAAAAAGTTGATATTTATGCAATAATGCATGGTCTAGACTCTTGATTCACTGGTTGAGCATCATGATCTTCTAATGGGTTCTAGTAGTTTTTCTGCCATAAAGCTATTTATGCACTTGTTTGGATTTTTATATAATAAATATATTGACATAAGTTGAGATAACCACCTCTTATATATTTATTTTATAAATACACTGTAAAATCACGATTGAAAAATCGGTTCAAGCAATGATCATATAAATGCTTATGCTACTTACATAAAACTCTACGGGCTCGTTTAGTAGCCTGTTTAGAAATCTACGTTTTATCCAAATACTCATATTTAAAAAAAACTATTTTGAAGATAAAACCTCAATTTGAAATCTAGATTTTGAAAAAACTATTTTCTTGTCAAATTACGCATTCTTTTCTAATTGAGGGTAGAGATGGCAAGTGCTAAAAAAATTGAGGTTGGAACTCAGTTGCAAAATAGGAGGTTGAAACCAAGTTCAATTGATTTTGTTGGAATTGTGTTCCATGGAGAATCCGGTTCCAATTCACCAAACACACATAGATACTATACCCAGTTCCACCAAATGGGGCATTAGAGTTTTTGAATTATAAATATGGGTCAATAAGTAAGCTAAAGAGGGAATAAACTAATTGAATTTATGGCTAAAAGCGAATCTCATTAAATCCAATTTATCAGTTATAACAACATTAATAAAAAGGTTAAAGGCATAAATAGGATTAAGTCTAATAAATAGGTTAATTTTAACTGTATTACAAACCAATGTTCGAATTTTAAACATTGATTTTTAAATTTTATAAAAATTCATGTAAATACTAATGATATTTATGTTATTAGATATTATAGTATTATTAAATTAAATTATTAATATCACTGTCAGTTCTTATAATTCATTGAATTTCAATTTTAGTTGTTATAGTTTTTATTTTGCCAAATAGTTCATGCAGTTTTAAATCGTTAATTGGTTTTGATCTCTATAATTTCTTAAATATTTTTTATAAATTTAACAGCTCATCCTAAACTATATACTTTCAATTTGGTTTTGGTTTGTTATAAATTTTAAGATTTTGTGCACATCAATGCCAACATTCTTAATGATTTAGGTCATTTTCACTAATAAAATTTCTAACAGCAATTCTTAAATTTTATACTTCTCGAATCCTAAATATAAAATTATTTTTAGAGTATAATTTGCATTATAAAAAAATTCTCAATTTTAGAGTCATAAGAATAGTATATAAATACAAATTAAATTCATTAATGATTGTAGTTTTAACTTTTTCAACCTCCAGTGCGCCCCACCACGCTCAGCCTTACTGTATGGATAATGAAATCGCTGCCTTCTCTTTACTTTTTTCATATGATTAAAAAAATATTAAATCTCATTCATTTTTTTCTTAAAATTTAACAAATTTATCTCTATTTCATGTCCCTTGTAGTATATGGAAATAAAAACAAAGTTAGCACATAAAGAATGAAAGATAAATTATACATTTACATGAAAAAATTAATGATGTTACCTATGAATGGAACCAAATAAATCTTCCCTCCATACCAGTAAATAGTATTTAATGCAAGGGAGAATGTCATCCTGCATGGAACAAAGAAAAGGTAGAATCAATAATGCTTCCAATTATAAACAATATTCTCTTCATGTCTTAGGTAGTGTATGCAATCAACAATTTTAGTTTATTATGTAAAAATTTAATGTACTTTCATCCTGTTTTACCCTAATTAATTTTATATCTCTCTTATCTTTTTCTTTCACCCATTCCCGCCTCATCATTTTTTCCACTCATTCTCTCTCACTCACTATCTTCGTTAATAGAGTATGTTTGAGAAAAAAAATTTGTCTTATACATTTATTGTTTTTAACTAATTTTAACCGTAAATTTGTTTTTGTATAATTTGAGTAGCTTTTAATTGTAAAAATAATGGGAAGGATTTAGTCAGTTGATAAGAAATTGATTCACAACTTATAAGGTGATAAATTTAAATCCCACAATGTAAAAATCTTTTTGTCTTTGTAAACGAGCTTCAATCCTAAAATCATGCTCGTTGGTGGTGGTGAAGCCGTGTAACTTATCTCACCTTAATTTTTATTTCCCGACAAAAAAGGAGAGGAGGGGTACGATTGATGGTTGCTAAGAGTAAGAGGGAAGGAAGGGATGTATAAAATGGCACTAAAAAGAGTTGAGGAGAGAGATGACAGAGGACAAAGGAGTAAAGGTAATAGCAGAAAATTGCAGAATGGAGGGAAGAAAGCGAAGAGCTAATGTCTTATCATTATTGATGAGCTTATTATGCCTAATAATTACCATAACTGAGTCTGCAACTGTAACAAGGGGTTTGAGAGGAAGACGATCCCCTGTGGAAATAGCAGTAGGAGTGATTCTGGATTCGGGTTCATCACTTGGATCCTTGGCTCTCAACTGCACCAGCATCGGTCTCCAAGATTTCTATTCGACAGATTATGACTATTCAACCAACATCACACTTCATTTCAGGGATTCTGGAAACGATCTCATCTCTGCAGCTTTCTGCAGGTAGGTCCAATAATGATATTTATGTTTTTTTTGTCAAATGTTTGCGGTTTTTTTGCAAGTTCGAGCTTTGTTCTTACTATCGTGTTTCTCTTTCTTTGTTGATGGCATGGAAATAGAATTCCTGATCTTCCCCTCCGCCATCGGCATAGCATTTCTCATAATCTTTTTAAATAAGTCAT
The DNA here is from genome assembly GCA_025593235.1 of Vachellia pachyceras. NCBI lineage: Eukaryota > Viridiplantae > Streptophyta > Magnoliopsida > Fabales > Fabaceae > Vachellia > Vachellia pachyceras. Next base: position 7,609 of record JANTPZ010083345.1, on the reverse strand, counting down.
TCAGTATCCAAAAACATAGAATAATTTAGATTTGGTTACTGAGCAGGTATTCTTTACAACTTTGAAAATTTTACAGTATACCCTCAAACTTATTTTTACATTAAAGTAAATAACCACCTGCCGTTAGTTTGTCTCTTGTTTTCTTTAAAATGTTATACAACAACTACAATCTTTATCTCATTACAAGGGATTAGCTATATATAGATTGCACTATGCCATTGATTAATTAAACTTTATCAACAACCAAATCTTTGAAGAAAAAATCATGTAACAAGGTCCATGGACCCTCAGCAAGAAGCCCTTCATCCTAGGTCGCCTATCTTTATCTCTCGATGAGCCAAGACTCTCTTAAAACTTGGCCTATCTGGGCAAAACACCCTTACTTGAAGTTGCAGTACTATCTGAAGTGTACTGGGCACCCCCACTTTGCTTATAGACTCAGCACAGAAAAAGCAAAAAGGGACTGATTCATTAGATTGCATGAGGCATCGATGAGGATAAAAGTTATCCTCCCGGCCCCCGACCCATTCGCTTTAGACATTCATTCTCCCGCTCCAGGGCATCTACTTGCGCCTGCTACGAATGCTACTTTTTTTATTTGAAAGCAAAAGCATCCCTGCTTCTTCCTCTTCTCCTTCGATACGTGCCTCCTTTCTTCCCTCCCTTAGCCAGGTAGAAGTGAAGTTAAATTGTAAATCAAGAGGTACCACACTGAATAACATCATTGTGTATTCTCCTCAGTCTTCCTTTTCTCCTTTTCACCATATTCCAAAAACTTATTTATCTTTCCTCCTTACCAACATATCCAATGACTTTTTTTTATAGGTGTCCAAACATTTTAATACCATTTTTTCAATAGATAACACCACAACTCTTCTTTAATGTGATGATTATGAATTTGACATCTTTTATGTCCACACATTGATTTCAATATTCCTATTTATATATATTAGCTATTCCCACTTTATGTGTATTATTGTTGGTCAAATAGTAAGATAAAAATTTCTTTTTGCCTTATTATATATATATATATATATATATATTTTACCGCAAAAAACTCTGGTACTCTTTCTCCATCACTTAAATTTAATTCTCTAATTAGCATCTATATATATATATATATATATTAATTCACCCTCTTCTTGTAAAATTGATCCCTATATGAACTTTGCCGCTTACTGAATGATTTGATCACCCATTTTAATCTTTAAATCACTTCTAACTTTCTTTCTTATTAAAATGACAATGTATATACTCTATTTTACTCCCACATAGATGAAAATATTTCGACTCCAAGGTCCTTCTCCATAACTAAAGTCTAGAGTTAATATATTCTCTTGATTAACTAACTATATGAGCTATAGTATCGACAAAAAACATGCAATTGTGCTGTTTAAAAGGATTATCGACACATCCCAAAATTTGATGAGATTATTTACAGATAAAATTAAAGGAAAATAGGGAAAAAGTCTACCATTCAAAATTCTTTTGGTGAGAAGGAATTAATAGTTGTTGTAAAAAATTTTGTAGAGTACTAGTAGTTTTTGTATAAATAAATTTATCACGTTCTTCTGACACAAAAATATTTCCCAAAATTAAATTTGTTATTTAATTAATAACATGCATAATCTACTCAATTAAAATAATAGGATAATTAATGGCCCGATGTTATTTATATAAATTTAAAATTTTAGAAGGATTCTTGATCAATTTTTGCAGGTTATAGGGTTGGTTGTAAACGGGTTAAATAATTAACAAAAATTGATTTTTAGAATAACATGTTACAAATAGTCATCGGCTTTTAACTAAAAACCCTCAAAACTGCAAAATCACTCACATTGGAGCACACTTAAGTCGTGAGTTATTCGTAAATAACTCTGTCTATTACACAAAAACAAATGTGGAAAGGAACATTTGACGTTAACTGCAAAAATAACTAATGTTAAAGTAAACATTAGTCATCGGTTAGTTTTTAATATACAACATATACTACACATTCATTGTTCACATGCTATAATCCTTTGGATTCATCATCACGTCAATAACCAACAACTTATCGATTAACTCGATTATACGGGACAATTATATTAAACATACATGCATAAAAAATAAAATTGCGATAAGTATGATGAAGTTTTGTGGACGATAAAGAGTAGCAATTTTCAGGTGTAGTTTAGTTCGTGAAATATTTACTATTCTCATGAGACTGAAAATTTCTTGCTTTAAAATTATATATATATATATATATATTGTAACCTTGGCATGCATTAAGCAGCTCGAGATCTAATAAATAAGGAGAAGGTGCATGCAATCATGGGACCTCAAAACTCAGAGCAAGCAAGGTTTGTTGTCGAACTTGGTTACAAGTATGATGTACCTGTGATTTGGTTTTCTCCATCTAGTCCTTCTCTTTTGCCACCTCGGTCTCGATTCTTCATCAACTCCAACTCCACTGGAAGTCATTGTCTTCAGTTCGAAGCTATAGCAGCCATTATCGAAGCTTATAATTGGCAGTCTGTGATCCACATTTATGAAGAGCCTGAATTCGGCAATGACCTAATCCCATGTCTCTATCATGCCTTGCAAGACATGGACACTCGAGTGCCTTACATAAGTGCAATTAGTCAAAATTTGACGGAGGATCAAATCAAAGCTGTGCTTAACAAGACAAAGGCCCATAGAACATATGTGTTTCTTGCCCATATGACCGTGGAGCTTTGGTCAAGACTTGTGGAACAAGCAAAAGAAGAAGGGATGATGAGTGAAGGATACGCTTGGATACTCACACAAGGCCTATCTTCTCTGGTAGATCTCGAAGCTCTACATATAAACGTGACGGATGGTGCTTTGGGTGTGAGGCCTATAAACGCGACGGATGGTGCTTTGGGTGTGAGGCCATTATGGGTTGTTTCCAATAGAGATAAGCTCGTTTCATTAGCCAAAAGATTATGGAAGTATGATAAAAGTCTCTCTCTATATGGCCTGTGGGCTTATGACACTGTCACAGCATTGGCCAAGGCGGTAGAGATGGTCAACGAAACAGGCCTAAACCTTCGTACTGCAATTCAGGCTACTTATGTTGGAGGCCTGTCAGGGAATTTCAGTTTGAGGAACGGACAACTAAAGACATCGGAATTTGTAGTATACAATTTCAAAGACCAAAGAGAAATTACCATTGGATATTGGAGCCGAGAAAGAGGGTTTCATAATCACAGTGGAATTGATGAACCAGCTGGTAAATTTAAACTAAGGGACCCGACATGGCCGGGTAACACAAAGGAGATACCACCAAAGTTGAAAATTGGGGTCCCAAAAACGCATTTTCCAGAATTTGTTAATGTTAGTGTGAAAGGGCAACATGTATCAGCAACTGGTTTTGCTGTTGAAGTGTTTGAAAAAGCGGTTGATGCTTTGCCATTTAATGTAACATGTGAGTTTGTGCCGGTGAACAACACTAATAATGGAGAGCTGATTCCCTCAAGCTATGATGATCTTCTCTGCGATATGGTAAACAAGGCAAGTTTTCATTCATTTCTGTTTCTTTCATTAGAGAGCATGCTCTTCTATCTGCCCACAAACACACACATTTCTGTGTATGTAAGGATTCGTTAATGATTTCAACACTTGTATGAAAAAATATTGCAGAATCTTGATGTTGATGTTTTGATTGGAGACATTACGATTGTAGAGAGTCGCACAGATTGTGTTGATTTCACATTGCCGTACTTAGACTCAAGCGTATCAATGGTGGTGAAGGTGAGGTCCGACTCCAAAAGTGGGTGGATCCTGCTCAAACCTTTTGATTTATTACTTTGGTTAATTCTTGCTGCGATTTTAGTGGGTGCAACTGTCATTGTAATTATATTGGAAAGAAGAACGAAGGATGACGTTAAAAGCAAATTCAAGCACTTCCTCCGCAATCCCTTCCTTATTTACATGAGTGGTGAGTTCTCGTTTGTCATGGGCTAGCGATTTTGTGTGTGTGTGTGTGTGTGTGTTATGAATGTTTTGTGTGTGATGATGATTGCAGATATAGAGTTCTTAAAAAGTGGCACAGCTAAATGGGTGGTGGTAGTGGTGATGTTTCTGTTGGGCATAGCAGTGCAAGTTTACACAGCAAATTTAACATCGATTTTAACAGAGAGGACAATGGCAACGCCTTCTCCTTGGAGGGATCTGCCAGAGATTAAAAGGAACAATGGCACTGTGGGATATCAAAACGATTCCTGGGTGAGAAACCAAGTCTGATTCACCAAGTAGGATTGAATGAAAATCAGTTAAAGGGTTTAGAAGGTCGTGAAAAGTATCATAAAGCATTATCACAAGGGCCCACGAACGGAGGTGTTGATGTTATTTTTGATGAGACTCCTTATCTGAGGCTCTTGCTTTCCATCTGCACTTCTTGCAAGATGACAGGACCAATCTACAAAAGTGGTGGATTTGCCTTTGTGAGTGCTCCCCCCCCCCCCCCCAAAAAACAATATTTCGTATGGCCTATAAAACTTTGATGATGTTCGTACGTACGTTGTTGTATTTTCAGGCTTTCCGACAGAATTCTACCTTGGTGTCGAGTTTTTCAGCTGCAATATTAAATGTGACTCAAAATGTGACGACCTTTAGTGACATGAAGAAAAACGTATCGTTACCCATCAACATTGACAAATCGGAATACAGAAGTGAGGTTAAGACGCGAAGTTTGATGAAAGATGACTTTGGAGTTCTCTTCCCAATAGTATTCTCTATTTTAGCTTTCTTCTTCTTCCTTTCAATTCTTAAAATTCCATGTATCGCTCCCTGGTTACATAACAAATTTGTTTCATTTTTAAGTCCCTCCGGCGGATTGATATTAACTAACTAAAAAGTAGCTTAACGTACGTTTGTAAAATCAGCATCTTATGGTTGTGCGATGCCTCACTCTGAGTAGTCTGACTGATAAGAATGAGGTGATGTAAAACAAAAAGTTGAAGAACTTCTGATTGTAACTGAGGAAGATGATCCCTGAAAATCCTATCTGCTATTATGTAATGACTAATTCAAGTTCTATTATTTCTCTCCTTTTCAGTTAGCTTATTATTTTTTTCCGCTCAATATCCACCATATGCAAGGTTAGTGTGTCATGATGCTTAATATGAATTCATTTAGAAGTTATTAATGATTGTTTTTTCAATTCCACCTTTATTTTAATTCACGTCGGAAAGAGTGAATAGGAGGGAGTGATGAGAATTATTTGGAAATGTATGTGTATACAGAGAACTTCAATAACAGTAAACTAAAATTTTTTTTATCAATTTAAAGTACATTTAATATTTAGCTGTCATTCAATAATAGTATGTAAAAATTTAATACATTGAGCAGCGGGTTGATACATCTTGTGTAATTGTAGTAGAAAAGGCAAGGAAAAACTAATAATGAAAAATCAACAATTTATAAAAGAAGAAGAAGAAAGTATGAATAAATAAAAGTTAAAGTATACTTTTAATCTTTTATATTTACGTCAGATTTCATTTTAATCTTTTAAATTTAAAAAGTACATTGGCGTGTTCAACCTCAGTCACAAGCTCAAGCTTTTTACAATGCAGGTTTCACGTAACTCAGACTCACTGCGAGTTTTTTTTTTAAAATAATATTATTGTACCCTTAACCCTCAGCCTCAGCGTCATTCATCTTCTTCCTCACAGACGACTCAGCCGTCGCACTCTCCGTCTTCCTCTCCCCTTCTTCAGCACTTGTCTCTGCACCTTTCTCTCCATCGTTGCTTCCCCTTCTTCTTCACGCCATGACACCTCTGCTTCAGAACCCGACCACTTTCCATCGTCACTTCCCCTTCTTCTTCATTGTCGACTCCTTCAAATAAACCCTTCGGCTTTTCCTTCTTCTCAGCAGAAACAGACCATTCGTTAACCCAACCATCATTGCTGAACCCAACGGAAGAGGCTGAGAGAAACCTCCAAGGTACCGTTCCCCAAGCTCTTTCAGCAATTCACGGCAGCTGTCTACAGTTACATTTTTTTTTTGTAATCACAGATTTTGCTTTTCTTCTTGCTCATCAACGATCTCAGATTTATTTACCGTACCCCAACAGATTTATTTTAGTGAGTGAATGATTGAGGTTGCGAGGCGAGGTGAAAGAGGTGCCAGAGATTTGCTAGGCGTAGAGGCCATAGGGGCAAATGAAAGGATTGTTCTGGTCAGGAGGAAGAGCTCCGGCGAGTGCCTCAGAGGAGAATTGATTGCCGAAGCCGGAGAGATAGTCAAAGCGGAGGCCATTGGTAGCGACGGAGGAATCAGTAGCACCACCCTGGTGTCCCATGTGATTCCGATACAACCCGATCGTACAACCATGTGCCTTGAATGAGATTAATGTGAAAATGCCATGTGGATGGCACGAATGAGGGAGGTGATGAAGAGACGAGACAACGAAGGAAGTTGACGGAAGGTGAGAGCCGTAAATGGTTAGACAGAGAGACTTGGTGTTGTTGGTGACGAGGTGGGTAGGCATTGGGGTTGGAGTATGGGGAGAATCAAGTTGGGTGATGGCAGTAGAAGTTAATGAAAAAAAATACATTTTTTCATATAAATCAGATCAGATCACCCTATTGCATGGCAAGTCTTTAAAGGAAAGCCCACATCCTGAGCCGCTGTATACTGGGTCCATTTGAAAACGCGATAGAGAAGTACTTTTATGCAAGTCGAGGTAAATATGTGGAGGAAATTATCTCGTTTTACAGAAAAACACTGTTCAATGTACTTTTGAGATGTATATAAACTTTACCAAACAAGTACACTGCAACACTTCACTCGTTTGGTATGCAGAATTCATTTTGATGAAAATGGATATGGATATGGATGTGGAAATGGAAATGAGGTTTAAAAGTATGTTTGGTATATCATAGAAATGAGTGGGAGAGCTACTGGCGCCTATAGTCATAGTTAGGTTGTGATTGCACTATATGCTCTATATTTCCTTGCATCAGATTGATATACATGGAATAAATCATGAAAATGTTCTCATATCAGGGTATCAAGGGTTTACGTGATATAATTGCTGCCGGAATTGAAGCTCGAGATGGTTTTCCTGCTGATTAGGTGCAAGCCCTGCGATAACTCAACTTTGAATTTTTCCTGAAGGATTGTCTTAGTGGATTTGGATAATGGGGTTTTTGATCTCTCATTTACTGAGCATTTTTTGTG